>JBBPDC010000109.1:3225480-3237837 GCA_037974485.1 Hemigrammopetersius urotaenia | reverse complement strand
TATATATTAGAAGGAGAGAGAGAAAAGAGAGATATAGCAGATAGATAGAGAAAGAGAGAGTCAGACTCTTCTCTACCTC
The DNA here is from genome assembly GCA_037974485.1 of Hemigrammopetersius urotaenia. Taxonomy (NCBI): domain Eukaryota; kingdom Metazoa; phylum Chordata; class Actinopteri; order Characiformes; family Alestidae; genus Hemigrammopetersius; species Hemigrammopetersius urotaenia. The sequence continues at coordinate 3,237,758 of JBBPDC010000109.1, read as the reverse complement.
CCTTGGTATTACACACACACACACACATACACACACACACACTTGCATGATGGCCCTGAGACTGCCTATGCCTTACAGAACAACAGTGCCACCTAAAGGTAATGTTCCCTCCCTCCTCCTTCCCTCCCTCCCTCCCTCTTCTCTTCACTCTCCCTTTCTCCAAACCTTCTACCCTCATTCGACAACAAGAGCTTTTTCTGTTTGGTTTATAACAAGCATCCCATTTTAATGAGGCTTTGAAGGAATGGATTAGATTGATATTTGAGACTTATTAATGGCTAATCCGCTTTGGACTGGATACGGTTCTACCTTAATGGCCTAGGTTACTTCACGAGCATATTCTGCTACAGACTTTCCAATGAAACAGACATGCTGCTGGAGAGATTGGGGAAAAAACGCTTTGTGTGGCTGGTTAGTGCACAGTTTCTTTCTCCCTGGTTGCATTACAAGATTAATTAAGGGGTCAGCGCTAAAGCAGTGCTAGTGCTGGTAAAGAAAAAAAAATTAAGCTTAGGAAATTTCAAAGGAAACGTAGAGGCAGCCACCTACTAAGATAAGCACACGCAAAAACAAAAGCACAATGATTACTCAAACGAGTTATGTTTTCTTTGATTCTGCTAAGAGAAGACAGATTTGGGTTTTTTTTTTATTCTTTGTGTTTTCCGTTGGGTTTTTAAATGCCAAAGTGATAAAATGGTGATCGGAGTAGACAGGCGAGAAAAAAATGTTTCTTTCACAAATTTCTGACAGCACCGTATGTTTGCACCATAACAACTGAGCAGCACAAAATTCATTCCACGTCTGGCCTCTTCGGAAACCTGAAGTTAATGTGCATTTTTACTTTCTCAGCTTAGTTACCAGTGACTTTTTCCATTGTTTTCATTTGAAGGTAAATAAATAAACAAAATGAACAAACAAAACACAAATGCATGAGGTAAGCTGATGACAAAATGTAACTTGCCGGGTTCTTTTCAAGTCCAATAATTGCTTAGGCTTTGTTTTCTTTTTTGGTATAAAAGTACATGAAGTATATGTACGGGTGGGTGGAAGGTTCTAATTTGTTTAATGTACTATTTTTGTCTTATGCATAAATTAGAGCAATTAAGCTAAGACTGGCACTTCAGTACTGAACAGGGCAGTTATATGCAGTACTTATAGACCAGTAAAAGTGCTCTTTTACCTGTCTGGTGTGTAAGGTCCCCCCCTTTGTCTTGAAGCCTCCTTGGGAACTGCACTCTGAGGCACTGAAGTGGTCTGAGCTGGTGGAGGAGCGCTTGGAGAGCGTGTCGCAACCTCCGACGAAAGTGTTGTCGAGCGGCAGCTCCTGAATGACGTGATGCTTTTTCACAGACACTGGGGTGTCAGCCTTAAGGTGGAAAGCAGACTGGGGCGAGGCAGACTTGTAGTGCCTTGCTAAGTCGGGACTGCTGGGCTTGAAGGTGGTGGTTGGCGTTGCATTCCAGTCAAAGCGTCCAATTCCAGGTTCTTCCAGCTCGGCAGGGATGCTAATGGTGCCATTAATGGGTTCGTGAGCCGGGTCATCGGGCTTGTTCTCCTCGATGGTAACAAAGTTCAACAGGGAACTTTTGGGCGACTTCCTTTTCTTGCGCTTTTTCTTCTTGTTCTGTTTGTTCTCCTGGTTGGGGGACATCCACTCGGCACCCTGCTTCTTCCTTTGAGCCGCCTTGAATTGTGAAGCGTGGCGGCATCGCACCAGAACAGTAATGAAAATGACTACAATGACCACCATAGCACCTGTGACAATGGCAATAATGGTTTTCAAGTTATCTACATTCTGGTAAGTCTCACTGCTGTCGCCTATGTTTCTGTCCAGCGGCGTCTCCATCGTCCGCCGGATGAGGTCGTAGATGAAGGACGAATTTCCAACAGTGTCATTCACATAGAGGAAAACAAGAACCAGGGTGTGCAGAGACTTTGGATAGCCAAGGTCACTGATGTTGACTACTAGTCGATGGAGGCCAATGTCCATGGGAGTGGGCTTCTCCTCTAAAGTAATGTTTCCAGTCACAGGATCAATTCTAAATAGTCCCCTGTTATTACCGCTAACAATAGTGTATTTCAATTCCGCGTTCATTCCTGTATCTCCATCCACGGCGAAAACTTCGGCAACCACGGAACCTGGAATTGCAGATAGCGGCACCAGCTTAAAGGAAGTGTTAGATGGAGGGTAGATTACGATCGGTGGGTTGTCATTGACATCTATGACATTGATAGTCACTTTGGCGGCCGACGAACAGGGCGGATGCCCACCGTCCACAGCCTTAACATCAAAGGTGTAGGAGCTTTGCTGCTCTCTGTCGAACGAGACGTTGGACTTTATGACTCCAGTGTAGGCGTCAAGGATGAAGTTTTCATTATCGTTGAGTATAGAAAGGGACACCATAGCATTTTGACCTGCATCTGCATCTGTGACTGTAATCACTCCAACCGTGCTGTACTTGGGCAGGTTCTCAGACACGAAGAACTGAAAGTGATTATGTGTAAATTTAGGGCTGTTGTCGTTCTCGTCCAAAATAGTGACAATAACTGCAGCCTGGCTTTGCAAAGCACGAGTGCCATTGTCCCTTGCTGTGACAGTGAATAAGAACCGGTCTTGGTCCTCCCTGTCGAATACTCTGGATGCGGTAAGCACCCCGGTTTTGCGGTCAAGGTCAAAGAAAGAGGCATTAGGACCAAGCTGGTAGACGATTTCAGCGTTCCGTCCACTGTCTTCGTCTGTGGCAGTGATGGTCGTTAGAAATAAGTCGCGTTGGTTATTCTCCTGGACCATTAGTTCAATAACAGGCTGGGTAAAAATGGGTGGGTTGTCATTCTCGTCCTCGAGCCTCACCCTAACCAGCGCTGTCTGGTTCAAACTGGGCTTTCCAGAGTCAGAAGCCACAATTTTGAAGATATATTCTTTGGTGCCCTCATAATCAAGCAAAGCTGAGGTTTCTAATAAATACTGGTTGTCATAGACCGCTTTAAGGTGAAAGGGCACATCTTTTTCAATGAAGCAAATCACCTTTCCATTGACATCAGTGTCCTTATCAGAGACAGTGATAAGAGCAATCTTGGTGTTAATGGGGTCTTTTTCAGACAGCATGACAGTACCATTGGTAGGACTGATAATGTACCTCAGATCTATGTTTGGAGCATTATCGTTCACATCAGTCACATTGATCGTCACAGTGGCTCTGGCTGGACTGGAGCTTCCATCACTTGCTAAAACTGACAGCTTATGTATGGCCGTTTCTTCTCTATCTAATGGCCTTTGCACTGTTATAAGACCAGTGGTGGCATTTAACGCAAAGAGTCTTCTTGTGGCTGGGGACACTTGAGTGCCAAACATGTATTTGATTTCTGCATTAGAGCCAACGTCTGCATCTGTAGCCTGCAGCTGCACGACAGAAGTTCCAACCGGAGAACTTTCGGGAATGTGGACTTCTATTTGGCTCTCTTTAAAAACTGGTCGGTTGTCATTGACATCAGTTACTGTGACTTGAAGGATGGCGGTGCTGGATTTCTGTGGGTTACCGCCATCCTCCACTTTGATCTTCATCACATACGTGTCCTTTTGCTCCCTGTCAAGATTCTGCTGGACTATAAGCTGCGGCCACTTCTCTCCTTCTGGAGTCTCCACAATATCCAAGCCAAAGGCGCTTTGGCCGTTGACCAGCTCATATTTGTGAACACTGTTGGGTCCCGTGTCTGGATCGGTAGCGGAAGGAATCGCGAAACGGCTGTTGATGAGAGTGTTTTCAGGGATGGAAATGTTGATTACAGGGGAGGGGAACATTGGGGCATTATCATTGGTGTCCTTCACAACGATCTTGATTTTGATCAATCTGAAGTAGTCGTTGGGCAGTATGACCACTTCTATCTCGAACGAGCACTCGCTGTCCTCATACGAGGGTCCAGGGCAGAGTTTCTCCCGATCAATTCGGTTGGCGGTGGTAAAAATCTCGCCTGTGTTGCTCATCACTCTCAGCAGCGGGTTGTCCCCTGCTTTCGACACCAGCCGGTAAACCAGACTGTTGCTGGCCCCAGTGGCTCCGCTCATATGGGAGATATTCAGATCCTTTGGTATGTTTCCAATAAGAACGTTTTCTTGCAGCTCCTCCCGGATAGGGTAAATCAGCTCTTGGGCTATGGCTGGATCTAGCCACAGGCAAGCAACTAAGGTTGCCAATAAGTAGAAATCCTTTAAATCCATGACAGCAGTTCAGCCTTGTTTCCCTCTTATTTCAAAAACAGCTATGCCCAAGCAACGTGGTCACAGCCAAGGATTCATGAACCCTTGCGTTCACAGGTAAGGAGCAGCCAAGCGCAACCCTATGGATAAACAATATTACAACACAAGTCTTCATAAAAGAATTCTATTAAAGGCAATTAAAATGAGTCAGATTTAAAAAAAAAAAAAAAAAAGTCAAGACATGACTAAATAAACAGAGCATTTACACCAACTGCGGTGCTTATTTGTAATTATAGCATATGAAGTCATTGCAAATAGTTAAGTGCCATGAAGACTAGGCATTAGAGCACTAAATATTGTGGACTAGCCACCCTATAAACACATCAGTTTATTAACATGCGTGATGGTGTTCCCTCATAAATATTTGTCCTTTCCACCCAGGGACTGGGAGATAATGCGGCTTCTCTCTTAGCACCGTCTTTCAGCACCTTATGTGCACTACGACTCAGATGCAGAGCATCTCTAAACGCCCGTGCCTGTCTGCACAAGTTTAAAGACACACAGACCTCGTTTGGTGCCAGCAGCCAGGCTGGGCACTGGGAGAAAACGAATAGTGATGATAATAATAATAGTAATGATAATCATAATAATAATTATAATAATAATAGTAACAATAATAATTAAGCACTTTATTCTACAGAATTAAGGGGCTGTACAAATGAGAAATAAAGCGGTTAAGGCGTGCGCAGCTCTGCATGGTAATGGAAGTGGTGTGCACTGAGGGGGAATGCTGTGATGTAGTGTAAGTGATGTTTAGTTTGTGGGTTCACACAGTTTTCTCTTACCTCTCCCCTCTGCTTCTAGTCTTGGTGCGCTTGGAACGGAGATCCAGGATGGAGAGGCACCTTCACGAGCATTATCCTAGATTTGTTTTCCAGCAGGTGTCCAAAAAAATATTTAAAAAAAAGAGAGACGGGGAGGTGTGGGGGGGAGACAGCAATCCAACAGTTTGTGCTCGAGAAGCAACAAATACAGTCTCAGAGAGTCTGAGGGCGCGAGGGAAACGTGGAGAGAGCAGGTGACCAGGTAAGAGGACGCCGCTCCTCACCTACACTCGCGCTGTGGGTCCTCCAGCCTCCGGCACGCACACATACGCACATCCACACACGTCCACGCACGTCCACGTCCACACATACACACGCGCATCGGCTATCCCATGAGGAGACAGTGGAGCTCGAGGTCAGATCCCTCTCCCAGCTGCGCGCGAGTCCTCATGGCTGCGTCTCCGCTCCAACTCCGAGTATGCCCATCGGGGGTGGGGCTTTGACTGCCGGGGTCACGCCTCCTTAATGCTCATTGGGCAACCGCCTTGTTAAGGGCGGTGCCGGAGTGTGATTGGACAGAATCAGAACAGAGAGAGAGAGGGAGAGAGAGAGATGCTGCAGATCCGAACTGCCCCTGCAGCCCCAGACCCGGAGCAATAAGAAGGGCAGCGGGGGCAAAACGTAAAATGAGAGAGAGTATGGATGAGTGTGTGTTTAAGATAAATAGAGTCAGAGAGAACGTGGTGGATAGATGGATAGATAGAGCGAGAGAGAGAGAAGAAAGATAAAGAGAGGGGGAGACAGAAAGAGAGATGTTCAGTCTTAGGCTCTGTAAAGCTGCAAGTCATATCCATGATGACACACACACACACAAACACAGTCATTAATAAGGTCAGATAGCACACTCGGTGCTGTAGCTCTGATAAAATGTTACTAAAGATGCTCATGACTTTTAAAAAATAATTTAAGAATATAAACAATGTGGCATTTAATATCTGCTTTATATGCATGTACAGAATTACATACAGTGCACTTTTTATTATAATTGTGTTATTTAATATTATTTAAACACTAATCACCGAATTGAAAAAAATACAAGCAAAACAAACAAAAATCTGATATAATACGCTCTTTCTATATTATTTTACTGTACATTTTTTGCATATTCTAGCCATGTTCAGTAACCAACCCCCTTCTGTACTGCAGGTGGGTGATTAGAGGTGGGTGAATGGAGCTGATGCCGTGCTGGAGGCTGGATCCGGGCTGTGCTGCGGTAAACAGCGCCACCTGCAGGACGAGGAAGAAACAGGAGAAGTGAAGCGAGACGCGGGGAGGACTAGAAGCACCCGTCCGTCCAGCCGGAGATGAAGCCTGTGAGGATGATGTGTAGTGTTTATTATGATGTCTGGGTTGCCATGTGTGCATTATGGAAAGCCCTTTCTTCTTCAAGAGCATCTGACTTCAGCACTCAGCACTATGGAGAGTGAACAGACTTGTTTTAATCTTTCTCTCTGCGGGACTAACAACTAATGCAGCAGAATACACTGCACCCCCACCCCAAAGGCAAGCGTGTTAGAGATCTGAGGGAAGTGTAGCATGTTGCTAATTGGTGGGGTATGAGCTTCTATAACTATGTATGGCACATTCTAGCCTTCTTAGCATTCATCTAATGCAGTGAGTTCTTGTTGTTTCTGTAAGAATATCTTGTGTCTAGATTGCACAATGTCGTCTAGCTTGTACTATTTAAATTATGTTACACAACAAGCCATTTGCTTTTTATTTGTATGCAGAATCGAATTCATGAGAAACAAACAGACGAACAAGAAGCATGCAATAAAATCCAAAGATAAAATGGAGGCCTTTCCTTTATAAGACCACAGAAAGGGTTAAAGCTTATTTTGGGCAGGTGCCGGGCGGGTCACAGATATTCAATAATGCAGGAGTGTAATATATTACAGTTTATAGTGTATTCTGGACCAGGGGGACGGTGGAAACGCCCCTTTGATCCAAACGGCCCATTTTACGGGCAAAAGAAGGCCCAAGGGCAGCAGTGTCCCATCGCCATGGAGATTACCTATGAAATCCTGCATGGTGGCGTCACTTTTCCAGACTGATTTTATCAGTTTCCTTTAATGCACTGCTGATGTATTTTTATAAATAGTCAGCAGCACACCCACTGGCCACTTTATTAGAAACCCCTCCCTCGCAGCTCCACCTTTGCTGGTGATCAGTTAGAGGCTGTAGCCCAGCTCTTTATATTTGGATTGTATAATATACAGCTCTGGGAAAAAATGAGAGACCATTGCATTTAGTGTCTCTACCTGCCAACCATTCAAGTCCAGTTTCTGTTAAATTCCTACACAAACACCTCATTCTGCTTTATGAGGGACTGATCAGTGATCAGCTGAGTCACATCTTATTTAATGAGGAAAAGTACAAAAACACTGCTGTAATCAACTCTCTCCTCTCACAGTGAGACCAGTTGGATGGTAAAACACTAGAAGGTCAAAGGTAATATTGCCATTTTTGAACAAGAGATTTACAGGATGCTGGTTTGATACTGTTTTACACTGTTATGTTGTTTACACTGACTGTACTAGATATACTGTTTGCACATTCTTTTTCAGCCATTGTACATTTGATTTCACACTCACAGGACAGGTTAAATCCCACCCTTGCCTTATTTTCTACTTCTTATTTGCGCTGTTTCGTCTCTCTGTTGTACTGTATGTACACTGTTGAACCTGAGCTTTGCCATTCCGTCTCTCTGTACATTGGTAAATGGCCGAGATAACAATAAAGTTCACTTTGACTTCAAAGTTCAATTTGATCTACTGAGAAATGGATCATTTTATATGCCTAATCAGGTTTATTTATTCATTATTTATGTAATGGAGGTTTTAGAGAGGAGCACCTGAGGGATAGGAGAGGAAGAAAATCTGCTCGCATCGTCTGGCTCAGGTAATGTTGGAACAGTTCGTATGAAATAACACATGAGCACAGCATGGAGAGGGCAAATTGTGTCCTCGGGCTCTTTATCAGTGGTCAGTTTCTGACCACAGAGCTGCCCTTGATGGAATATTTCAGGGTGGTGGACCACCTTCAACCTTGCAGTGGCACTGATGTGTGTAAAAACCAACATCATTATCATGTCTGTGTCACATGAGAATGGTCCACCACCCAAATTATGTCTAGAAACAAAGGTCCTGTGGTCAGAAAGTGTCCACTGGTGAAAGGGGTGGGGGGGTGGGTGGGCTGATAAGCTCTTACATAAAGATTTTGCACTTTGGTTCTTACACGGCCCTGAAACTTGCCCCATATTGTGAGTTGCTTTGGATAAAAGCGTAATGATTTAAATGTAATGTCCCAAAATGTTTTAAGAATTTTGTATTATATAAAATGGATTTCATATGTATTTGCTACAAAACCTGTGTATTATTGTAATATTGAAACAGTGATCGCAGTCCCAGAATTGGACATCCTAATTACTTGATAACTAGGATATACGCACATACAGAGGAACTATACTGTAAGTAAAGCTCATAAAGTGAACTGAGTGGAAGAACAAGGGAGGCGTTTCTACTAAAGTGGCCAGTTAGTATGAATGTCTAGTGCCGGACAGTTTTTCATACCTTTGGCAGGCCTCCTACGCTAAAATGTGACTGATTTTATGTCACTTATGTTCCACCTTGTTGGAAGATGGCAATTCTTTTTCACTCCTGCATCGTTAAAGTGGTGGAAGTCAGATAAAAGTCCAGAGAGTCTCTGCACTGTAAAAGAGAAAGTGTTCATCCTGCTTAAACAATCGCAGGCGACAGATTGCATGGTTCTCTTTGTGCTGGTTAAACAGGCTGTGGGGTTCTTCTGCAAGCAGTTATGTTTGTTTGCACTCAAAAGCATCTAAACAGGGTTGATTTGGATGAGCTTTTGACAATATTCTGCATTAAAGGAATAGTTTGTTCAACAATGCTAAAATTTGTTGATAATGAAAGTGAATTTGGGACCATTAGCATTATGGCTGCTGGCTTTAATTCACTGTTAGCAGCTTTTACATTTTGATGTGAACAGAAGAACTGAAGTTAATGTTAATTTGAAACAGCATTAATTTAAGTGTTGTGTGACTATTTGTCATACATGAACACACCACAGCACACTTGATGAATGGGTTTCTCTGTGTTTAACCCACTCATCAAGTGAAGCAACGCATAGCCAGGGACACAGGGCCCAGGGAGCAGTGTGTGGGGACGGTACCTTGTTTAAGGGAACCTAAATGGTGCCACTGGCAGTCCTGGGATTCAAACACACCACCTTCTGGACACAGGGCCAACTCCCTGACCATGAGGCTGCCAACTGCCACCAGATGCCATCAGGTTTCCTTCAAAGTTTTTTCCCATTCAGGCAAAAGAATTTGCACTGCATTAAGGGAATCTGTCTCATAGACAGAAAGTTAATACTTTTTGTCCATTTCCAATTTTGCAGAGGCCACATGTGTAGGCTGTTTGTGAAAAAGACATTTAGCTTGGTTGCTGTATGAATTAGCAAGATATTGCACGTTCAGTTCAAGTGTAAAGAGAGGACGGCTAAGAAACGCACAGAAATGTACCGAGGTTAAAAGAGGTTATGTAATGAAATGAAAATCATGTTTTCTGCAGAAAAAAGTGTCTAAGAAATGAGCAAAGCCATCCAGAAGTGCCATTTAATAAAAAAATTTGCTCAATCTGTCTTTAAATTAGTAATTTAGCAGAACGCTAAAGCATTAACATATAAGTAACAGTGGTTTGAATACAAAGTATTCACTCACTTGCCTTTACACGCATATGAATTTAAGTGACATCCCATTCTTAATCCACAGGGTTTAATCCGACGTCAGCCCACCCTTTGCAGCTATAACAGCTTCAACTCTTAAGGGCAAGTTCTCCACAAGGTTTAGGAGTGTGTTTATGGGAGTGTTTTATCGGGTTGAGACAGGCCAGTCAAGTTCTTCCACACCAAACTCACTCATCCATGTCTTTACGGACCTTACTTTGTGCACTGCTGTACAGTCTTATTGGAACAGGAAGGGGCCATCCCCAAACACCCCAAACTGTTTCCACGAAGTTGGGAGCATGAAATTGTGCAAATTCTCTTAGTACGCTGAAGCCTTCAGAGTTCCTTTCACTGGAACTAAGGGGCCAAGCCCAGACCCACACCATAATCCCCCCCTCCACCAAACTTCACACTTGGCACAATACAGTCAGACAAGCACCGTTCTCCTGGCAGCCGCCAAACCCACATTCGTCCTCATGTTGCCAGATGGAGAAGCATGATTCATCACTCCAGAGAACACCCCTCTACTGCTCTAGACTCTGATTTACACCCATTGCATCCGACGCTTTGCATTGCACTTGGTGATGTATGGCTTGGATGCAGCTGCTCGACCATGGAAACCCATTCAGTGAAGCTCTCTACGCTGTTCTTGAGTTAATCTGAAGCTCACATGAAGTTTGGAGGTCTGTAGCGACTGGCTTGGGCTCACTATTCAAATGCTCTCTACAAGAAAGGGCAGAGCAGGCTCTGCCTGCTGCGGAGGCTCAGGTCTTTTGGAGTGCAGGGCCCACTCCTGAAGACCTTTTATGAATCTGTGGTGGCCTCAGCCATCGTTTACAGTGTGGTCTGCTGGGCCAGCAGCATCTCTGCTGGGGACAGAAAGAGCCTGAACAGGCTGATCCAGAGGGCCAGCACTGTTTTAGGATGCCCTCTGGACCCAGCGGAGGTGATGAGTGACTGGAGAATGGTGGCCAAGCTGTCATCCCTCATGTTGGCCATCTCCCACCCCAAGCCAGAGATTCAGTGACAGCACTGAGCAGCCCCTTCAGTGGCAGGCTGCGGTAGTTATGTGCAATATTATGAGAGCAATTTTTCTGATGGAACGTGCAATTTCTTTCTTGTGTGGAACCATGACTACTGGGCAAAATGCGCAATTCAAAACATTACTGTCAATGCCTGTCACTCCACTGTGTACCTGTAAGTATAGATGTCCATATTCTATATCTCTAGATTGTATAGTGTACATTTTATACTGCACTTATTTATAACTTTGCACTCTCCACTTTCTGCCAAGGGAAAACAAATGTAATAAATGTCTGATAAAGTTTTATCTTAAGTCGGCGACCTCTGCGCACTATGTGCCTCAGCATCCGCTGGCCACGCTCCGTCAGTTCGTGACTGAGTTGCTGCTGTTCCCAATCACTTCCACTGTGTTATAATACCACTGACAGCTCTGTGGAATATTTAATAGTGAGGAAATTTCACGACTGGACTTGCACCGGTGGCATCCTCACACGGTACCACGCTGGTACTCACTCACTGAGCTCCTGAGAGAGACCCATTCTTTCACTAATGTTTGCAGAAGCGTCTGCGTGCCTAGGTGCTTGAAGTTATACACCTGTGGCCATGGAAGTGATAGAAACACCTGACTTTAATTATTTCGATGGGTGAGTGAATACTTTTGGCAATATAAAGTATTTGGAATGTCATAATTATTAGAAAATCTAGAATATCTATTCTCTAGTATGCACTGTCGTCTTTATTTTTGCATAACTGGAAAACGCCAAATCCTGTTCACAACGAAATGGACCAATAATAGTAAAATATTTTTATTATCTAGTTTCTTTATTTTTCCCTTTCATAGAAAGTTACAAGGTTTTTGCAATAGCAGAGATAGCAGAAATAGCAGAGATGTTGCGCTTGAGTCACGTGACTCAGACTCAAGTCGGACAAAATGACAAAGTTAACAAAAAAGATTAATTTGGTGCTAGATAACAAACTTCAGTCTTACTGTGATAATTTAACAGGCTGATATTTTGACTTTTTCCTCCTACTTACTATTTACTAGTTTAATTATTCAGTTGTATTTGGTTTGATTAATGCAAGATTCTATACAAGCTCTCTTTTCTGTGAACTTGGTTCAGTGTTTTGGTTTCTTTTGTTTGGCATCTACATTTAGTTCAAATTCGTTATATTTAACACAGAAAATCACAGACCAAGCAATCAGATCAATCTGTAGGTGGTAGTTAAAGGGTGAGTGGCACATCATCATCAGCCATCAGCCATTAAGTTCAGAAGTACTTTGAAAATGCTTTACTTTTTATTTTGTGTGTAGCTTCCCAAACAATAATCTGTTTATATATCAATGTGTTTATTATTGTCACGGCTGGTGGCCGTTAGTGGCCACTGTTTTCTGTTTTGTTCTGTTTGGTTTTGTGTTTTCTGTCATGCCT
>JBBPDC010000109.1:3202387-3212478 GCA_037974485.1 Hemigrammopetersius urotaenia | reverse complement strand
TTATTATTATTATTATTATTATTATTATTAATAATAATAATAATAATAATAATAATAATAATAATAATAATAATAATGATAATAATAATGATAATAACAATATGTATCAGTGTTATGCCTATAGGACATACAGGTACTTAAATATAGATAGGACTGGATATATTGTGTCCTAACATTGTATAAAAACAAAAAAGCCGTTGTGTGTGTGTGTGTGTGTGTGTGCGCCTGTGTGTGCTTGTGTAACTGTGTGTGTGTGTTGTCAGCGTCTTCTTCTGATGTTCAAGGCCTACTCCTCCTCCTTCTCTTCTGAGCCATGTGAGGTTTTCATCTGTCAATCATATTCATTCGCCCCCCTCATTTATTTCATGATGGTATCTGATCAATATCATCAATCCAACTCCCCCCTCTTTGCATTCTCAACCCTCCCACTCTTTTTCCCATTCTCTCTCTCTCTTTCTCTCTCTCTTTCACTCTCTCTCTCTCTCTCTCTCTCTCTCTCTCTCTCTCTTTCACTCCCTCTGTCTCCCTCTCTCTCTCTCCCTCTCTCCAGCTGTATCCATTTCCTTCTGGCAAAAAGGGACTTTATGAATAAATGATAGTGAATAGCTGAAGGTTCACATACTAAATAATGAATTTCACCACCAAAAAACACAACAACTTTTTTTTCCCCTCTCCAATCATAAAATACCGCTCCCCTTCTATATTGATTGTGCCTTTGCTTTGGCAAGCAGATGCAGAAGCGAACGCGGCCCAGCGTGCATGCGGGTATGAATGTAGGGGGGAAAACGGAAAAAATGTTTTCGGAGCTGATATTAGCATGCTAAGCCCAGACTGGATCCATAGCATTCCATCCTCAGCTGGCCGGCTTGAAGAGAGGGGAGAAAAAAGGAGGGAAAATGAAGGAACTTCTTTCGCATGTCTAACAGCCTGTAAGTACGACCGGTCATCTATTCTGAGGGGTGAGGATGGTATTTTGTGACGGAGTGAGTGCCTCCCCTGCACAAGTGTGTGTATTTGTGTGTATTTGTGTGTGTGTGTGTGTGTGCGTGTGTGTGTGTGTATACGTGTTTCAGCCAGAGAGAGTGAGTGTGTAAGTGCATGACAGGAGTGTGTGTGCGAGTGCGTGTGTGTGTGTGAGGAGGGGGGTGGGACTGGCACGCTTGAGGAAGTTCAGATTCTGCCACTTGTGTCCTTTTCTGGCATTGCTGGCATATTTATACATCAAATTTTAATACAACAATTAATTATACATAGCGCTATAATAATAATAACAACAATAATAACAATAACAACACTAATAAAATATTTTTATTATTATTATTATTGTTGCTGTTATTATTATAATTATTATCATTATTATTATTATTATTATTATTATTATTATTATTATGACCTAAATCTTGTAAGATGATGACTGGATATGGTTTTTTTTTTTACTCTCATTAGTTTCCAGACAACAATCTAATCATAAAATCGTAGAATAACATAATAGATTACTATATATAATTCATTGAAATCCTGTAAATGCATGCTTTCATTGTGTGGAGAAGTGGTAAATAATTGATAGGTGTATGAATATGCAAATGTGTAATGCATGTGGTAATGTGTGTCTGGTCGGTGTGTGATGTGTGATTTGTAAGATGTGATTGTGGAATAGAGGTGGTGTGTGTGTGTGTGTGTGTGTGTGTGTGTGTGTGTGTGTGTGTGTGTGCGTGTGTTTGGGAGCGTTTTGGGGAGCGGCTGTAGTGCACAGGGTGTGTTTAGTATTGTGTTCAGCGTTTTTAATTTGCCTTTGAAGTTGTTGTGCTGTGTGCATTCCCCTGGTGCGTTTTGTCGGTGGTGCAGTTTTCAGCATCCCTGGTGGAAGAGCTTTCTGCTGTTAGCGTGTCTAACACTATCTGATCTAAGAGCTGTCTGACTTTAAAGTGATAATTCGCCCAAAATTTCAAATTTAATCCGTTTCGCCCCTCGACGAAAAATTTTAGCCTATTAGCCAAGACATGCTTGGTTTCTGAAGTTTACTCCTTCCGTTCTGCACTGGAGTTGTGAGACTAGTGTCATTAACAAGTAATGGAAGCCCCCAGTTCCATCACAGCCCACCAATTTGCACTGTCTAAATCATTAGTCACTAAGCTCGACCACGGAGAGTTATTCATTCCTCTACAATCGACTGGTTTCTGGCACCATATGATGTACTGTTATGTAAAAATAAACATGTGGTCATTAAGGGACTTTTTTTTCATCAACAGCACCATAGACTGCAACCCAGTGCTTTTAAAGTCCTTTTACACCTGATCAGTACAAATATGAGCCTCAGTTCACCTTAGACAGAGGTAACAACAGAGACAGAGACAGAGAGAGAGGAGGGAAGGAGAAAGAGCAGAGAAAAAAGCACGAGAAGGAGAGAGAGGGAGAAAAAAGGGAGAGATAGAGAGATTTCATGGCAGAATTTCTGAAAGCTCTATTAAAGTTTGATGTTAATGAAGGTGGTTTGAGATTGAAGATGACAGGTGCTTTCTACCCTGTTTCCTTCTGTCGGACTGAATTAGGGCCGTTCGTCCGACTCCAACGCGACTTCGCGTCTAATCCTGATAAGACAGTACTGTGGAAAACTGCTCAGCGTGTTTGGAGTGCCATCAGAGTGCTTACCGCATGACCTTGCTGCTGAATTATTGCTTTTAGTGGTGGTTTTTTGCATCATTCGGGAAAGAAGTCCATGTTTGAAGCAGCTTTATGTGTATTTTTTTCCCTACTTCAAGGCCCTAGAAATGTTCAAATTTACGCCAAAAGGTCAAAAGTTTAAGTATCCGAAAACAATATCCGTATATTGGATGTAACAGAACAAATTCCTTTTGCCTCCTCACTTGTTGTGTAGATTTTAATCTTATTATTGATTTTTTACTGCTTTAAATAATCCCTTACTTACATACAAGTATATAATTTAGACTTTAATTTTCTACGAATGACTCCCTTGTCAGGTACATTTGTATTATTTTTCTATTATTAGCAAATATTTGGTACTTTACATACATAGTTTTATTTGTTTTTTTAAGTGTGCAATATATAACTCACACCCAAGATACCCCCCACCCCCCCACCCCTCGACTCCCAACTCAACTGTGTGTATGAATTTGCTTTTCTACTTTGATCTCATAAATGCTGGCTTTTTCTGTGCGTTTTTTCGTTGCTTTTTTCTTTTAATTTGCTCAACTGATCAGCACCTCTTTAGTCTGTAGTATTGGATCCAGGATCCCCTTTTATAATTTACATCTTTTGCTATTTTATACATGTTGTCAAGAAAACTGAGCATTGCCCAGAACTTAAAACCATATAATCATGTGCTCATATTAGGGCTTCATTTATTTTATTTTAGTCAGTTAAGTATATATATATATATTGGAGGGGGCTATATATTTTTATTTATTATTTCATTTATTACTCTTAAGTGATATTACACTACATTTGGAGTGTTCACACCCCTCCCCCCCTTGCTTGGCCTCTTCTCTTTACTTTATGTGCACCCGAAAATCCGTTTCCTGGCTATGTGCTCTGTGCTGTTGCAGGCGCGGCGTCCCGTGTTAGATTAGCGGCCCCTGACACTCGCTGGCCCCGTAAATCACCTTTAGATTTGGATGATCACTCAGCTGCTCCCTGTTGTCCCTCCCTGTGGCCCTGCTGTCCCAGAGCGGACCCCCGTCACACTCCACCCCCCACCCCCCCAGGGCCTGGGTGGGTGAGCGGAGGTTGAGCCAAGTGTTATTAAGCAGCGATCGTCCCCAGCTAGCTCACTCTCTCCCTCCATTCCCCAGTGAGACGTAGAAGCATCTCGGCTCGGGCCGCGTCTCTGCTTTCATGTCTGAGATCAGGGTAGTGGGGGGTGTTTGTGGGAGGAGGGGATTTGGGGAGGGGGGTCGTGGCTCTCTCTCTCTCACCGAATATGTAATAAGTGGAAGGGCCCTCGGGGGGGAAAGGGAGCAGAGCAGAGAGAGCAGGACGTTGTGGCTTTTTTTCAGAGGTGGCGGTGGTGGGAAGGGGGTGGGTAACGGGGGGGTAGGGGACTATGCAAACTGAACTAGGCCAGAGTGTGTGTCTACTGCTCAGTTTGACACTACACAGGCCTAGATTCTGGAGGAAAACACAATAAATGCTCAGCTAGCCGTCTAACCAGATTACCCCAGCATCAAAAGTGATACATATACAGTTTCCATGATTTTCTCTTTCACAATGTAGTCAAGCAGCCAAAACATGTATGTTTTACTGAATTTTAATAGTTTTATACTGGAGCTTCAAAAATGGACATAACAGAAGAACTGTGTGTCCCACCAATTAGCAAACTACATGTATAAGTATAATGTGTGGACTTATTAAGTAATCTCAGACTGGCCTTAGCGATTATAATGTTGCTACTTACATCATAGTCTAAATCTGCAGAAATAATGAAGCTAAACTAGGGCAGAGGTCAAAACACTCCTCTGGGAGATCTACATTTCTGCAGAGTTAAGAGAAAATTGAGCAGATTAAGAGAAAAAGATATGGGAACAAATGTATCACTACAAAGTAACTAAAGATACAAGGTGTCTTGAAATGGAGTTCCAACCATCCAGGATTCAGCACCACCAGTATACTGATCACCGCCTGATCATCTGGAATTATCTGCTCCTGGTTCTTCACTGGTTCAAGTTAGATGCTTGGTTATGCTTGAAGGACTCATACTTGGTCAGGTTCAGGGACTGGACTGGAAATGAGAGCCTTTGAAAGTCCCTCAGGAAGACTGGGGAAGCTGGGGAATGGTCCAAATTTGCCACTTTGATACATCAGATGTTTATGCCTAAAATGTTCCACAGTAATGAGATAACTTGCATCCATTTTTGGTTGTTTATTTATTTAAAGTGAATGAAAAACATTAGCTACATTTCCATTCAAAAATAAAAAGTTAACATGGACTATGAAAATGTTGACATTAATTTTATTATATGTCGACATTGTTTTCCGGTTCAAACGTAGTGGATAAATGCTAATAAATGTTATACCTGGAATGATGCCAAATATTTTGCACTGGAATGTTTTTTTTCTTCGAAAAATGGGTAATGGGTTTACCCATAAATGTAGGGCCGTATGTAGGGCTCGTAGGGCTCGAATGGAAAACACAAACAGTATGGGAGAGAGGGATATAGTTAGACTCAGGAGGGGACAGGAGTGTTTTTAAAAGGATTGCTTCCTCTTGCTTTTACTATTCACGGAGGGAAATGTCCAAAAAAAGCTACAACCTTTCTAAATGGAAAGTGCTCAGACAGCTCTACAAGACAGAATGAACTCAATTCTCTTGGAGAGACCAGAACAGAAAAGAATGAAAAAGATGAAAATTAGACAAAGAAACATGTGACAAATTTCACATCTGACAAATTTCACCCAGTTTTATAGGCAGTTGGTGGCCTAGTGGTTAGGGCATTCGCCCCATGATCAGGAAGTCGTGGGTTCGATTCCCAAAGACCACTAGGCACCTCTGAGGCACCCTGAGGAAAGTACCGTCCCCACACACTGCCGTGTTCCTGGCTGCCCCCTGCTTCACTTGGTGAATGGGTTAAATGCAGAGGAAATTGTCACTTGTCACTTGTCACTTGTTTTTTTAAATAGGTTTTACATTTGAAATGTGAAAACTACACTCTTTCAAAGTGGTACTCCTATATTGAACTGAACAGCAACCTTTCATTTTATTGCTTACAATTTGCGAAAGACATCAATAGAATAGACAGTTACATAAAAATGCAACAGATATATGCAACGTGTGTTGCCTTTAAAGCCCAGACTAACTGAAACTGCTCATCTCTAGGCAGGCTTTTAGAACACAAAATGTATGGATGGGCATGTAAGCACACTAAGAAGTCACAAACTCTCAATCAAATGCAAATCTTGAGCAGCTACATGCCATAGATAACTGAGACACCGTAAACCTGTTACTGTCTGTTGATGTCTGTTAGAAGCTTCAAATTTCAGCAGCATTAGCTTTGAGCTACCACACTATAAGCCCCATTACTGTAACCCCATAAGGAAGGTAACAGAAACATAGTGATGGGTTTTTGTCTATTTATGGCCAGAACTGAAGGCCTAGCTCTAATACTTATGGTTCACTAATGGACTAACATTCTGTAAAGCTGTTCACAACAGAAGCCAAAACAATTCACTGAACCATTTAGGGGAAAATGCAGCGATACATTTGTGGATGGAGCCTGAATTAAAGTGGCCCCTTATAGTCACACGTGAACACACCACAGTACACAGAGTGAACTTCTCTATGCATTTAACCTATTCACCAGGGGAAGCAGTGGGCTGCCACCAACGAGGGGTGCAGCATGTGGGGACAGTGCCTTGCTCAAGGTTACCTCAGTGATGACACTAGTAGTCCTGAGATTCAAACCTACAATCTTCTGATTGCAAGGGCAACTCCCCAACCACCAGGTCACCGTACTGTAGCTTAAATGTATGAAGTCAGTTTTCTTCTCTCATAGAGTATTCCTCTCATTCTTAAGAGTATATTGTCATAATGGATGAAGCCCATTTACACCTTACACACACTGCACCTCCTTCACATCTGACTCGAGCAGCTCCAGGGCCATGAGCACACCAGCTTATTACTGCTCAAATTTATAATATCATTTTTAGCAGCAAAAAGGTATCGGCATGATGATGTGCTCTGTCAGTATTAGCCCTCCAGCATGTTTTGGTTGAAACGTGTCATCTGGCATATTGTCACCCTTTTCCCCCAAATGGCTCAGTGAGATGTTTTCTCTTAATGTTAATTGCTTCACCAGAGAGGACGACGCATTATCACACACCTAATCACACTCTTTCATCTGCGATATTACAGAAAAGTGCCAGTGTTCAGAGATATAAGACCACTTTGGCTTTAGTTTAAATCAGTTCAATTTAACTTTACTGTCACTATTCCAACACAGCAAATGCTTTCTCACTGTTCTCACTGGTGCAATCTGAATGGTACTCACCAACAAACTACAGCTGCAGAACAGAATACTGCAGGTTCATTTTTAGTTTGTGATATATACTTGCCATGACTGGTTTATCTTTTAAACTTTGATGTTATTAATGGATAATTTACATTTAAAAATGATCAAATACTAATATCTTGCATCAAAAACTTATTATGGATCCCAAAACTTTGCTTTGACATGGTAACATGGTCCTTTCCACTCTGTGCTTGAGAGCCACAAGTACCAAAGTATCCACTAAATAAGGTAAGTTATTTAAATAAGGTTAAATAAGGTAACATTTGACTGCCTTACCCCACTGAAAGAAGCCACTGCTATAAAGGAATATCATTGCCAATGGAGGGGTGCAATTGGTCTGCAACAAAGTTTAGGTAGGTGAACCAAGGTTTCCCAGCAGATCATTGCCCAGAGCATCACACTGCCACTGCCAGCTTGCCTTCTTCCCATAGTTCAATCTTTCATCCTTGTTCAGTCTATTCTCCAGATAAGCATATGCATCCAGCTGTCCACATGATGTAAAAGAAAACATGATTCCTCATAGCAGACCACTTCCTCCATTGCTTCATGGACCAGTTCTTATGCTCATGTGCCCGTTGTATGCACTTTCAGCACTGGACAGGGATCAGCATGAGTGTTCTGAATATGCAGCCCCATACACAGCTAAGTGAGATTTGCGGTGTGTTCTGACACCTGTCTATCATACTTCTTCCCTGCAAATGGTGCTAAAGTCGCTGCTCTGTGGGAATGGGCCAGAAAGGCTAATCTTCACTCCATCATCACTGCACTCATGAGTCATGCACTCATGACTCTGTCACCACTTAACCATTTGTTCTTTTAACCACAATCGTTAGGCATTTTGGAAACACTCTACAAGACCTGTTGTTTTGGGGATGCTTTGACTATATATAGACAAAAGTATTGGGACCGCATCCACAAAGTTCTCCAAAATCTTTCGGCTTGCTGAAACTGAAGCATTAAGATTGTCCTTCATTGGACATAAGGGGTCTAGTCCAAACCCTGAAAAACAGGCGTGTCCCAATACTTTTGTCTGTATAGTGTATATGTTTACTTTCAATAATTTAGTAGCACTAATTTTACAGGGCTCTTTCATCTCAACCTGAACATGGATATATTCACACCACGTGTACACAGACCGAACACAGATTATCACCAGTGTTCAGTGAGAGCAGCAGTGGCTTCATGTTCCAGTTAATATGTCATATATATCAGTTTTGTCAGTCCATCACTCACTGTGGTCGTAGTGCTTGTGGACTCTTGTTACAGTGGAGGTCTTGAGGGAAAGGCTATCTTTACATTTCACTGTTGCTTTTGTTAGTTTTCCGCTTGGTGAATCATCTATATGTGTCATGTGAGCAATATCCAGCACAGTTTCGTGAAGATAATGTTTAACAGCTATT
Organism: Hemigrammopetersius urotaenia; assembly: GCA_037974485.1. Classification (NCBI taxonomy): domain Eukaryota; kingdom Metazoa; phylum Chordata; class Actinopteri; order Characiformes; family Alestidae; genus Hemigrammopetersius; species Hemigrammopetersius urotaenia. The sequence goes on along the minus strand of JBBPDC010000109.1, from coordinate 3,204,056 downwards.
AAGAAGGTGTGTTTTATTGAGAGGCCTGCCATTCAGATTCTATTGAAGCAACAGCGTGCAAGTAGATGGATCGAAAGGTCAAACTAATAAAATGTGTTGTCTGTGTTTAAGAAATGAGAAGGCATTATCATGTGTTAACTTATCAATATCCTATAAGTTTATATATAAGAGCTTGCTGGAGCTAATATCTTATGTAGATAAATGACCGGTAAACATGCCTTAACATGTGTTTGTACAGGTGTATTTCTTCATGCATTCTATTTTGTACACAGAAATGTACTGTCACGATTCTCCTCCCTATCTACAAGGTAATGTAGGCAGGCACATTTGCAGACTTGCCATATGCTTTGTGTGTAAATAAAAGGATTTAAATGCATGAGGGCCAGAAGCAAAACTCAAACTAGAACAAAAGGAGAACGGAGAACATACACCAGCATGACAGTGGAGCGACACTAAGGTCCACCACAAAGGAACTTAAATGCAAAAACTCAAACCAATAGCAACTCACACCTCATTTTCCCTGAGTTCATGGTCAGCTGAAACACATAATGTAAACAAACAAGACCGTGGCTGCATCCGAAATCACATACTTCCCTACTATATAGTATACGAAAACAGTATGCGAGGCGAGTAGTGTGTCCGAATTCATTGTATTCGAAAAGCAGTAGATGACCTACAGCTTCCAGCCAAATTCTGTAGTAGGCATTCGATGGGCACTGCACTATCCCATAAGGCAACGGGAGAGGCAGCGTCATATTTGAAAAATGTCGGAAAATGGAGACGCGGCTCTTTTTAAGTGTAAGTCCCTTAAGGAAAATGTTAAATTACACGTTCATTGTGGTTAAATTACACTCGTGAGAAAATGCCCTCTGTAAAGGTAAAAGATAACGTGCTGTTGTGACGACACACGACACGTGACAACATCAACACAGCGGATGTAGTACGTCCGAATTCTATTCATACTGCCCTCATTCATACTGTAGAACACACTGTTTTAACGGTAGAGCAGTACGTTCTAATTCAAATGTAGTACCTACTCAAGTAGTATGCGATTTCGGATGCAACTATAGTGCTCAGGCATTCACAATAAAAGTCCCAAAACCAAAACTCAGACAAAATAGAAAAGGGTGGCCTCTAGCGGTCACTGATGGGACAGGACATGTACATGGTTGCTGTCATGTAAGTGTCTGCTTTAGCACCATTTGTAGCTATGTTTTATAGCACTTTATATTTTTTGAATATTTAATTATGAACTGTTAGAAAACACTTAAAATGGCCTGGAATAAAATCTCATTCACATATTTTAAAGTTTCATTCTAGACTATATGTTACATATGTGATATTATAACGACAGAGAGAATGTGAGTTGTGTTCTTGTGTTCGTGTTGTAAACCTGTTGCTTGAAGACAAATCCACTGTCAATAATGCAAAAGCACTTTACAGCGTAATGTTCTCTTTCCAAACAGAGTTGCTGAGCCTGACATCTACAATAGAGATTCTGATTCTAGTCGACAGCACAGAACTCAAACACCCACGTCACTACAGAATGTACAGGATTACACCAACAGTGATGCAGACACATGTAACATCATGTGTATATATATGTAGGATTACGTGACACGTCCTGAAAGGTGGTGAAAAATAACATGTACAGACGCAATGAAATTGT
>JBBPDC010000109.1:3174858-3189405 GCA_037974485.1 Hemigrammopetersius urotaenia | reverse complement strand
TCTCTCTCTCTCTCTCTCTCTCTCTCTTTTTCTCTCTCTCTCTCTCTCTCTCTCTCTCTCTCTCTCTCTCTCTCTTTTTCTCTCTCTCTCTCTCTCTCGCAGGTTGCATGTCGCTAATTAGTGGGGTCTATACTGCCATTACTTGTTTTTAGCCACCAAACACCTCTTGGCTGATCGACTACATTTGGTGCAAAAAGGAAACTAGGTAAATGGGATTTTTCACAAATGCTCTTTTTAGTCATACAAGGATGCTTTCTTTTCCTTTCACCTAATCTGTTCTGTTAATCATTCACATACAGGCGCACTAACCTCAACACATACACATACACACACACACACATACACACACTAGATTTGAATATGTATAGTTATATGTAAAAACTGTTTTATGTATTTTACATGAATACTGAGAACATTATATTTAAGTCTACTCTTTAGAATCAAACTACATATTAGCTGAACAGCAGAGCAGACTCAGCTCTGGGTCCTGAACACAGGTAATCAATAGCATAGCAGTGCAGCGGTGTGAATAACTGGTAAATAATACATTAACTGGGTTATATGATCTGGGCCGTGTGTGTATCTGCTCAACATCATCCTATTTTCAGCAACAATCCTGAACATGATTCCACAATAGCAACCATTCAATAAAACGGAGGCTAAAAGAAAACAGTGGAAAAGAGAGAGAGAGATGTGTTTGTGCTGCTGCAGGCTCATAGTTTAGAGAAAAAGATCATTTTCACATTTTCCCCTTTTACCCAGTATATAGTCAGTCATACAAAATATGTTTGGTGTCTGAAGTTTGTTTTTTTAGTTTTACACGAAATTACGAAGCTGTAGCTGTAGCTAACAGCTGACAAGTAATGGCTTATTATACCCCACCTTATTAGCCTCGTGCAAGTGGCATGTCTGATATTGGGTGGCGGTAGCTCAGTGGGTAGGATACTTGCCTCCGGACCATGAGGTCACGGGTTCGAATCCTACCTCCATCACCACCACTGGGTCCCTGAGCAAGACCCTTAACCCCAAGTTGCTCCAGGGAGAGACTGTCCCCTGTAGTTAGGGAAGTTAATGGAAGTCGCTTTGGATAAAAAGCGTCTGCTAAATGCTGTAAATGTAAATGATATAAAGTAACCCCTCAGTTTTACGCGGATCGGCATGCCCAGCTGTGGCCTGTCCAAACATGTGGGTAGGGAGAATTATTTCAACGTTTCTTTGGACGCTCCTAATGCTAACGGCTAACCGCCATTTAGTATAGGCCTAAATTATTTCCGGCCATTTCTCTGTTTTTTATCGATGACTGTGAGATTATTTAACTCAACTGAAGTGATTAAAACATATTATCATGTATGATGGACAGAATCCAAGATGGCGGCACGCTAGGACACAGTGGCTACTCCGGATCCTAAATAGGTGCATTCTTTAGTTTTTTTTCTATGTCTGTAGTCCTTTTCATCGTCAAAACTTTTGTGAGAAGCGTACTATAACCACTGCGCTCTTCTGGAACTCAGTGCAAGATTTCCCTCATTGTCGATCTGTCTATTGAGTGTGCTGCTGTTGTGTTGTATGCTGTGCTGTGTTGTATGCATCAGACCTTGGTTGCCAGTGCACCTTTAATTAGCATTATGTGTCTTCTCCGGTGACATGACAGTTAATACCTTTTGTTAAAAAATAAGGGTCACGGTGACGATGGCATCAAAAGAAAAGACAAAAAAGCTCTACCATAAACATGATCCTAATCAGAGAGCCCTGTATTAATACAGCACATATCATATATTCCCATACAGGGTTAGCAAGGAGGTTGGAAAATCGATGCAGACAGTGGTGTCACGTGTTGTTAGTCTGCGTGGTGTTTCAGTTAATAAGCCACAGAAAAGAACAAAGCGCCGCTTCTTCCCTTTGAATGCAAACGAGCTGCTCTCCACCGCCATAATCCCACGTATCAAATATTAATGTGGGAAAAATGAATCTACATCGCCGATTGTTTTTCTAATTTGCTGTATAATGGGTGGAGGCTCCTCGTTCTGGATTTTGCCTTTACTGTTTTGTTTGTAGAAAATCAAAAAGGAACTTTTTGTCCAGAAATAAAGTGGCACTACTGTTTGGCTTTAATTTGATCATCGATATTATTATGTGTTGAATGACTAATTAAAGCCCGAAGAGTTTTAATTGAATGAATAGGCTTTAAAGCCATCTTTTAATCAGACTGAGCTCAGTGAAACCTCTTGAACTGCACTGGGATTTATGAATTGCTTTGGGTGATTTGGATGAATGTCCTTCAGATGTGGCCACAGGTAAAGCTTTGAGTTTACATAGGTCCTAACAGTAACCATCAAAGCGTTTCTTACGGGGTTGGAATTCTGAAGTCTGTGGACAGGTTGCATTACAGGAGGGCCACTTAACAGAGACCAGCTTTTAGTGATGCATGGGTCAGGGTCTTTTTATGACCTGTGTCCATTCGCTCATTAGGAGAGCCACCCTAAACCTGACCCACAATGTTGCTGGTCATGGTTTGCCATCCGCACAAAATTTTCGAATGAGCTGACCCGAACCTGCCCAACACATGGGTAAACCAGCAGGAACCATGGCTAATGGGTAGAACCATGCATCACTTCTAGCTCACTTTATTGTGTTCTGCAATCGATTTAACTAAGCTACACAAACAAATATCTTCTTTGGTAACTACTTTTGTGAAGTTGGACAAGCTTTGCAGAACACTGGCAAACATCTTATTCAACCCAATGAAGGTTCATCGCCAGCTAGTTGAGTTAGCATGCTACTACTAGCTCACTAGACTGCAGTTACTCTACTTGTCCAATATGGTGACAAAATACAGTAAGAACATGTTGCCACGAGTTACATCAAAAATATTACTTTACTGATGAAGAGGGAAAAAGAGAAGTTTAGCCATATAGCAATATTCAAAACTGATTTCTTGCTTAACCCTAAAGATGTTACATTTTTGCCCTAAACCCCCCCCCCCCCCCCCCCACAATCTAGCCCAGTATTTTGACCTAGACGTTTTACTAATAAAGTATTAATAAATGTAATACATTTATAGGTTTTAAAAATGCTACAAAAAAGTTCTCACTAGGTTAAGAAGAATTTTAACCAGAATTTTTGTCCAGCCTTGCAATGTCTATTAAAGAATCCAAGGTTCACAGATTGCTCCCATGTTTCTAGCTTCTCTAGAAAAGTGCAGCTTGTCTGGCAGTATTTGTATTCTGTTCTTCTGAGCCTGCCCTATGTTAACCATTCCCTGTTTGTTTAATTCTTTTAATCAGCTGCCAGGCTGCAGAGGGAGGTGGAAACTGATTTGCATAATTAATTTGCCGTGCCATTACAAACAGCAGAGGTGGATTTAACGAAGCATAGGACAAGTTTGTGTAAATTGAACTCAATTTCCTAGTGGTTTCAATTAAAAAAATCTTTCTCGCTGATACATTCCAAGGGACCTTCCTGTCCATTCACTCTTCCATAATCATTCGCATACACAGAACACCCCCCCCCCCTCCTTCCAAATCATAACTACACTAATGAGGGGTGTCGCACTCAAGCTAATTACAGCAAAGAGGTACTATCTGGTTTTTCAATTAAAGCCACATGTTCAAAACGCTCTGAAAGCATCTCTGCCCAACCCCCCTAATAAAGCTGGTGGGGCGTGGGGTGTGGGGTAATTAGGATGCCTCATGCCAGGCCTGTTTAAGGGTTAATGAGGCTGGGGCTGCCCCCCAGCCGTGAATAGGGTGGGGGTCCTGCCCCGCTTCAATAGGAGAACCACCCATAGGCTTTCCTTTGAAGTGTCAGAAAGGTCCCCTTGTTCTGGGTGGCTTGTGTTTCATTTGTCTGAGTGGCAAATAAAAAATTGATGAAGCTGCTAGCTAGACACTCCAACCCCATCCTCCCCCTCCCCCCACCTTTTTTGCCAGCTCTGAGTCTCTCTCACACACACAAACACCCCTAACATTATTCACAGATTATCAGATCCCTCCCTTTCACCCCTTAATGACCCCCATAGAATCAGACTGGGGTGATAATGGAGGTTGTGTGTGTGTGTATGTGTGTGTGTGTGTGTGTGTGTGTGTGTGTGTATGACTGTTTGTGTTTGTCCAGAAAAAGACAGACACCCTTTCACCATCTCACCCTTTGCAAGTTTATCAAATCCAACTTTAAAAGGCAATAAACAAGGTCGGACAAAAGGTTTGCACAGCAAATAAGCATTACCAGCCACTTTGTGTCTTACAGTGTCAGAAACCATACAACCAAGTGTAATAGAAATGAAGAAGTCAATGGGGCTTGCTTGGCGCAAATTTCCTTCTTGTTAGCTACATTAGACTGAGTTTGGAGTGAGGGGTATTGTGTGAATACCCCTCAGTCCAACTACGGCTTTAAACTATCATTCATTTCCAGCGTGCTAACCCTGAATGGCATTCTGTCAGGAGATGAAGTGATACTCTAACTCCAGCTCTCTGGGGAGTCGTCTTTATTGGCTCTATTGTAGCGCTTCTGTATTATATGTGTCTGGGCCTCTGGAGACTTCCCATGGTCCATCTGGCCTTGGTCGGTAGGGAGCCTCCATATTGGGCCATAACATAAACCTGATCTGGGACAGCCAGACTGTTCTCTAAAGAGTGCTTACAAGAAATGTAGCCTGAGACGGACTGTGGGAGCCATTCAAAAAAAAAGGGAGTCATTGTCTAACTGTAACCATTAGAAACACAGAGGTATTAATATTACTTTGCTGTTAATTTTTTAACGGAACGTTTTAATTGAAAATGACAATCGCATCATTAGTTGCATGGTTACATAATGAATAACATTTACCTTCAGCTACAGGCCGTTTTGACAGGACTGAGCCTTCTCTTTTGACTTTTTCCCCACGAAAACAGGACTTTCCATTCGTTGCAATGACTAAATAAATGACAAAAAAACATGACAACAATATAATGGATGAATTATCCAACGGTACAAAAGAGTTCTTTATAAAGTTAACTCTGTGTAAGATAAAGTAAATCTGTAGTTGATGTAATATGAATATTTGTTTCTTGTCTTTGCCATCGATTGATGGCCAGGGGTTTTAGATCCACGTTATCGCATCCATGCTGTGCCATAATCCATTACCCTGAATCGGCCGGTCCTTGCTTTTCATTAGATGCACCAGGGACGCCCTAATCTCATTGCAGTCCACTTTGTGGAAATCCAGAAATGTTATTATATTTGCTGCTGTATTAAATGTCTCATAGAGGCTATTTATTTCTGCCTCATGCTTAAGTGATACACGGCCTGCCGACTGTAATTATTTTAGAGCCGCATTTGTGCTTGATATTAATAAATCATTCATCTTTTGTTTTATTTTCAAAATGCACACGCTCTGTAGACGCTTCTTGAGTGTCAGTGTGAATGATATTTTAATGCACATTGGTTGTTAAAGGCTTAGGGACACCTTTGTTGATTTTAGTTGTATTTGTTCCCCAAATCTCTCCCCAATTTAACTGTGCCCAATTTCAAACGCTAGTTAGGGCAGAACGTATTTGGAGGAGAACCGTAACTGCCAGTTCTTTTCCTCCCAGACAGGTACAGCAGCCCTACCTCCCCACAGACAGCAAAGCCAGTTGCGTTCCCTTGGACTCCTGGATACAGCATTTTCAAGTGCCAGTCAGTACAAGACTCTCATAAATTGTATTACGAGTAGTGGTAAGCATAGATTAATTTATTTAATCTAGATTAATCTCACTGTAATCTTGGATTTAATCTATATTAAAATGGCTTATTTGAATTCTGCTGAAGGCATTCAGAATATGTGTGCTACCCAATAATGACTAAAAGTAAGTCTTTGAGAACGGGTTTCTCAACTCCTACAGTAAACTAATCCCGCATTGCACAAGGTGCAAACAACCCCAGTCTTGATAGCTGCATCCATGTTAGCACGTCACGTTTGATAGGCATACACACAGGTTCAAAGACTCGTTCTCGCCCCCTACAGTGCAATTCAGCCAGATATACATCCGCGCTAAAATATCAAGCTGAAAGTCATTTATAGCTTGCGTAGTATAGACCCAGCTCCCAACCCAACTTTGAGAATAGATTAACGGTGATAGTTTTTTATCGCCCGATAAGAGTCCCACTAATTACGAGAACACAATACCTATCTATAATTTGAATTCACACACTCTGAACTTTTGTGGTTGGACAGTGACCAAAGAAAATTAATGGTTGCTCAAAGAAGAAAGAAAGGTGTTTGGATTATGTACATTTAATCCAGTTTCGATATCTTATACTGGTTTACTGAAAATGCCAACAATCTAATGAGAAACTGTTGGTTAAATGGAACTGTATCAGTCCTCTGTGAAGGTTTGTGCAGTTTTTGGGAGGTATATATAAATACAAGAGTGCACATAAAAAGAAATGTCTAGAACCATTTAAATATCCTCACATTTAAACATATCATAACTCTAAATATAACCACCGCCTTTAACAAAGAACGTATAAAAAAAAGTTTCGTGTAGGCGTCCCCCATCTTTTGAGGGGCGGCGGGGAAAAGTTTGCACCCTGAACTTCTCTCAGTGTTGTTTGCTGGAGAAAAGAGAAGGAACTCTGTTCTGAAGAACAGTTCATTGCTCAGCTTCAAATGGCCTTTCTTTACTGTATCTGCTTCTGATCATATTCAGTTTAATTACACGAATCATTCTGGGTCCGAGGGGCTTTGTCGTGTCATATTAAAAAAGCAGAAAAGACACATATGAGCAATGCAAATCTGCCTTTGTGGAGAAGGACCTCTTTGTACTATATAATTTATGAAGGGCTGCATCGTGATATCATCTGATAAGTGTGACACTGGAGAAACAAATGGAAACATGAGCAAAATGATCTCTGAAAATGATCTCTTTTGATAACGGTGAGAATGTAATAGAAATTAATCGCAAATCTCTTTCGGTCTATGCTCAGGACTCGCTGATTTGTTTATCTTTTCTTTTTTATTATCCCTTGCTTGAACACTTGTGTAAGAAATGGATTATTTGTGGCCTCTGCCTGGAAAAGCGGAGAGCAATTACATATAAAAAATGATAATGCTGCTTTCTAGCTTGAACCGGTCAGAAATGAGGTAGAAATTGGGGGTATATGTGTGTGAAGCAGTCAGAAGTTTTCTTTTTTAATCTCTGGGTTATTATCCGTGGATGGATGGCTGGCTGGCGCGAAGCTCGTCCGGTTCCTCTGGCCGATAATTGCGGGCGGCTGGTGTGTTTGATCTGTGTGATGAATAGATGATGAGTTTTTCATGAAATCACTCAAGCACGGGCTGACTGCTCATGTCGTTTCGGATGCCTCCGCTATACTCTGTCCCATTGGGAAAGAGGATGGGTCACTAAAGGTCAAGTTTATGGGTAATGACATATCAGCTGGCCGTATTTAAGACTTTACTAATTCTCCTCTCAATTACGGGCGCTCCTACGCCCTCTGGCCCGTGAAGCAATGAAGCCGCACAATCAATTTGGAGCGTGCAGCGTACTTGTGCAGCAAATCAGATTCACTCTGCTCCAGCTGCCTCTCCATCACCTGATACCATTTCATTTCTGCACAAACGGATATTATTATTCGTCAGGTATAAGAGAGAGAGAGAGAGAGAGAGAGAGAGAGGAATGGTGGTGCTCATGAGCAGTGGAATTGCTCATGTAAATGGAAAAGTAAATGCAATAAGCATTTCTCATATTCAGCTGGGAATTGACCTCTCGCTGCTCCACCCACAAACAAGCGGAGCGCCAGAACTGAATCGAGAGTGGGGCATCCGAAAATCATTGAGGGGCACAGCTACACAGTAGAAAAAAATAAAGCAATAGAGAACAAAACAGAATGTGGTACAGCTATGTTCCCTAAGTAAGAGTGCAAAGTCACCCCGGTGATAGTGCTTGTACTCAAAAAAGTACAGTTTAGTAACTTTTCTCTGAGCGCGAAAGTGAAAACACAGGGTGTACTGTCTATGGTAGGTCTGTCCAATGGAGTCCAATTCAGGAGAGAATCAACAGGAGAGCCAGGAAATCCCTAAGGGCTGCGTTGAAAATCCTTCTGCAGATTTACCTTTGAGCCAGTACAGATGTTTTTGAACGTAAGTGTAGTTTTGCTTTGTTTTTACTGCATGCCCTTGTAGAAACACAGGACTCAGTGCGGCATTAAGACAGGATAGTGGGACTTCGCCACTAAATGATCCCCTGACACCAGGCCTGTCTACAAATGCGTTTTTGGGTGGTTTCGCTGTTCATAGCAGCGTGTTATAATAACCCGTGTCAGTTTAAAATGGGGAATAGGAAAACATACATATATATGAGATGTCTGGCGAAAGACGAACCCTGACTTCCAGCACATGATGGGCCTGGGGGACCTTTGCCATAACCACTTCCAGAGTGACTATTTGAATAAAGAAGGTGAGGACATGGTGTAGATGAGCATCTCTCACCCAAAACTCTGAATTCGTAAAAAGCTTGACGCTGACAGTCACCCTGACTCTACACACCACCCAATCTGCTTCCAACATGGAAACATCTCTACCACTTCTGTGGCAAGCGGAAGAAACAGACAGCAGGAAAAGCGTATGCATGTGAGAGGGAAGAGAGAAGGAGAAGCAGGCAGAAAATAAGGTGGTTTGTGTGTGTGTGTATGTCTGTGTGTGAAAGAGAGACGGTGGTGGTTTGAGGAGCTGTCTGACAGGCTGACAGTCATGAGGTGTCTGTGATGAAAGAGTCTCTAATGGAGGGATTAAGTAGAGGAGAGCAGCTCTGCAGGGGGCTTCTGTTCATCACTCACTCTTTGTTCTCTCTGGGAGAAGAGGGGTCCCTTTCACTCGAAAATCCTCAACCACACCCCCAAAACTAGGACTGCACGATACTTATCGTTTAGTAATCGTTAATGTGATACTGTCCTATGCAATGACAAGGATACAATATGCAGATGAGCCATCTAATCAACCACAGCGTAAAGCTTCCTGACCAACAACAATACAAGTGGAATTAATGCGTGAATTGCCCAATTCAAATCTCCAGACTTGTCATGTGCACTAATACGTAACTATGCAGGAATCAAGCAAGAGTAGCACTACATAAAGTCACTGCTAGACTACTCACTACTAAAGACTAGTTAACATCTCAAGTCATAATTTTACCTAGTAACTAACTGTTCAGAACTCCTTGGTATCCAATTTGAATCAGCTATGAAGCCACCTACACCTACCACCTACCTATGGCTTTTTGCCTTTTAGTTGCATCAGCTTTTTGTCTATGTTTTGTTTAAGAACTATCTCTAAATTCTGCTGCCCTAACTCTCACATATATCTTCTCAGCCACTTCCTCCAAAAGACCAAAAAATCTCTCTTTCTATGGTTTTCCAAAGTACAATTTACAACTATGTCTTTCATTTTGTTCATGGTTTACATCCCCTCCAACATGCCTCCCTCCCAGGAGGAACCCATGCTTCTTCTACATTCAACTTGACCACGACAACAGGGAACCAGCCATCAAAGCTGACTACCCTCATCATGATCCCACACCTTGAGATCCACCACCTTGCTCTGCAACTGGATGATGGACTTCAATTTACCAACCAAGGACTGTCCAGCTGTACAGCTCCACCTGCGCCACTCTCACCCTGAACACAGATGTGCCACAAGTCCACATGCTGAGGCTGTTCCTTTACACCTTCTATACCCCCAACTGCATTCCTGTGCATGGCTCGAACTCCATCATGACATTTGCAGATGGCTCCATGGCGGTTGGCACGGAGTGGTGCATAACCAAAGATCCTTAGTTTAAACAACACAAAGGAACTTGTGGACTTCACAGCTATGGAACTCTGAGGGCCTCAGTTAGACCCACAACGCTTCCACCTTGGTGAGGAAAGCATAACAATGCCTCTATTTCTTCGGGGTCTATATAAGAACTCAGTAAACTGGTAAACTTTTACTGCTGTACCATTAGAGCAGTGGAGGTAGCTCAGTGGGTAGTATACTTGCCTCCAGACCAAGAGGTCATGGATTCGAATTCTAACTTCAGCAGATCACCACTGGGTTGCTGAGCAAGACTCTTAACCCCAAGTTGCTCCAGGGAGACTGTCCCCTGTAGTTAAGGAATGGAAGTCACTTTGGATAAAAGCGTCTGATAAATGCCACAAATGTAAATTAAGAACACCCTAAAATAAGCACTGAACCGGCACCTAAACGTAACGAGAACCCGTGACGTCACGAGCGGTGGGCGGGGTCTTGTACGTAATCATCTATGTCAATCTTTTTCAATGGTAGTAACCCGCTGAATAAGCTGCATTTGAATACTGAAGTTTGGAGAATAACCAGCAAGCAGGAACTGAGTTCAGCCATGTTTGTTTCTGTTTAGTGGGCGTGGCCTGTCACGTATTCTCATGCGGCACCCGCTGAGCTCCTGTGTAGTGTAAATGCGGGCCGGTTCTCGGCTGGTTCCCAGTTCAGCACCAGAACTGGCTCCTGGCACCAGCACCAGTGTACCAGCACCAGCACCAGTGTAGTGGAAAAGGCGTATTGGTGTAGCACAACAACTGTTCTGCCGCTGGTTAGAAGGCACTGCAGTGGATCATCAAGTCCCCACCACTGATATCCTTCATCAGCAGAGATGCCTGCAGAGGGTGAAAAAGATCATCATGGACACCTAGCACCCTGACCGCAGAGTGTTTTCCCCGCTTCCCTCTGGAAGGAGATATTGCAGTCCTTGCACTCGGGCTCAGGAAAAGCTTCTTTCCTATAGCTGTCAGTCTACTGAACTCTTGAATAATCACCTGTATTTGCACTCTGACTGCAACACTTCTCAGGTTGCACTACTCAGCCTCGCGCTATACCTAGCTTGCATTTATTTACACACCTATATGTACTGTTCGGTACCTATTTCAGCTCTTCATTGTATGTATCGTTATGTAATTCAGTGTCGATATGGTCATCTCTAGTGTAGCCTAGCATTCTATATCTTGCTCATAAGCATTCTTACATTAATTATTTTCATATGAATTCAGGCTATATCTATATTGATTATAATTTTTGCACTTTGATAAGACTGTATTTTGTTACCAAGTACACAGTGACAATATACTTAGACTCTAATCTAATCTAATGTAAATCTCTCTGCTCCATTGTTGTTGGCATGATCTCTAAATATGATGAACAGAGAAAACCTCCAACCATACTGAGTGGTGTATAACCAACAATTCAAGTAAACTTGAATTTAATCTAATCCAATCTAATCTAATCTAATCAAAATCTCTCTTCTCTGCTCTTGAAATGTGCTGGCATTTAGGTAGGCATTGAACCTGTACACTGAACCGCCTCTTTCTTTAATTTATCATGAATACATGTAACATATATGTAATTTAACATCCAGCTTGTGTATCATTTCTATTTTGCCTGTTTAAAATTGACTTGCAGTATATGTGAAGGAGAAAAGGTCTCCAACGTGAACTTACTCACACACTGTCTCGTGGTGCACCATCCACCTGAAGAGAAAAACCTGAGTGTGAGGAAGAAAGAGGGAGAGAGGGAACATAACAAGCAGTTGTCAGTTTTCAGCGCTCAGTCTGACAGGCCTCCTCTGGACGCGTCTTATCAAGATCTTTCAGATGGAGAACCTTAGAAGAGTTTTTCAATACCCCTGGCAGAAGTCCAGAAGAAACTCACTAGATGTTGTTGTGCACATTGTTCAATTTTTCAATGTTCAGATTGTGTGATATTGCATGAGTGTGTGTGTGTGTGTGTTGGGGGGTGCTCACTCCATTGATTTGTGTGTGTATCCATGTGTGTGTGTGTATCCATCAAAACTTGTGTATGTTTGTGTGTGTATAATGAATATTTCAATTCAGCTTTCATTGATTCCAGTCATTATAAACAGCTAATGGTAAATATTAATCAATTGAAAAAGTTTCAGTACAAGTCCAAAAGAGCCCAATATTCAGAAGATAATCAAGAGGACAACTGCATTTACAGGGAGCCAAGCCTTGCCACAATGTGCTTGAATGTTAGTTTCACTTTGTTTTTGCCTCCATAATAGTGGGGTATTATGATTCGATGGTGAGGATTTGGCTTACTTGATGGCTGTCTAACACCAGGCAGTTGAAATTTGAAATGTGACTGAATAGTTACTGGATAGTTACTGTATCGAATAGGACATACTTTCATTTCTACATTTGAATTTCCTCCATGGGTTTGAATGTAGTCTTTGCAGCTGCACGAATCCAGGGCATATTATAGCACCTGGAATTCGCATCAGTATACTTGCACTTGTGCATTGTGTTGCAGGACTGTAAGAGTGTTCTTCTCCGCTGTGAATTTTCTTCTCCGCTGTGAATTTTCTTCTCCGCTATGAATGTACTTCTCAGTTATGAATGTACTTCTCTGTTATGAATAATCTTCTCCACTATTTTTTCGAACCACTACAAAATGGCGGACTCCCTAAACAGTGCTCTATATGGTGGAAAGGGCAGATTCTCAGGCATATCCCTGCATTTGATAAGCTGATGTAAGAGGCGGGAGAATTTTCTATGAGACTCCATGGACGACAGAAAGCGAAAATGCTCTTGTGACATTTCAGTGGAAAAAGCCTGGGGTTCCTCCTCCCTCCCTCTGCTTAAGGATATATTGTTATCGCAGGCAGTAACCCACCCTGCGATAATTATCTTCAATAATTTATGCAGGCGAGCACTGGCTGGTGTGTTGAGCCGTTCGTGTGTGCGTGTGTGTGTGTGTGTGTGTGTGTGTATGTGTGTGTGTGTATGTGATGTGGCTGCAGTAGTTCATTCCAGTTCGGATAATTCTGCCCTCTATAATGTGCCATCCTGCATTATCTTTATGAACGTTGCTGCGTTTGCTGTTTGCTCTGCAGAGAGCCAAATCAGTCTGTTTAAGAATGGCAGGCTATAGAAGGTGGTACTGTTTATTTATTAATATTTTTAGATCATGTAATGTGAGCCGAGAAGAAATTGGAGTAGGTGTATACTGATATAAGTGTATCTTAAAAAGTTTTGCAGCTACCAGGTTTATGTAGCTAATATATATGAGAAAATTGTCCAACTGTTATGTCTATAAATGGACTCGTACACATACAGTACATAGATTAAAACAATAGCAACCACCTTGAAACCCTGAAATTTTTCAGTACTTTTGTCTATATTACAGGGCCATACAACACCAGAAACCACTTAAACTAGTCTATTACAGATTGTTTAATAAGGTTACATGGTTTGAGGAAAGTGTGGGGATTAAAGCATGCCATAAAGGTGCTGACTACTTCCTGATGTTCTGTTATGTGTTTTGCCTTGTACCTCCTGTGCAAATCTACACCAAATGTTTTGGGATCTCCACTACATTTGGGATTAGGCGGAATTCTGTAAATTTCCATTTTTGGTCATACTTTTTGGTCATTTTGGTCATCACTTTAAACATAAAAGTGTCATCTTGTATTATCTTTATGAGTGCTGCTGCTAGTGCTGTGCTTCTCTACAGGGCAAAACCGCTTTAATGTTTGTTCCTTTTACTCTCTCTCTCTCTCATTATAAGCTTCACTTTTTCCTCCTCTCCTTATCTCCTCTCCTCCTTTTCTCCACACACACACACACACACACACACACACACACACACAAACACACACAATCATAGTCAGCGTGTGAAGTTGTTGTTTGCTCTTTATCTCCTGCTTTTGTTTTCTCTCTCATTTCGCTCTTTCTGTTTTTTGACATTGAAGAGGCAAGGCTTTTATAATGACAGGCCCTTAGCAGCGGGTTAAGCATACACTTACACACACACACACACTCTCTCTCTCTCATACACTCTCTCTCTCTCTCTCTCTCTCTCTCTCTCTCTCTCTCTCTCTCTCTCTCTCTCTCTCTCTCACACACACACACACACACACACAGTGACTCATAGGCCTTGATAAACATGAAAAAGGTGCAAAATGGAAATGTGTGGTTAATTATGTCAGACACACACTTACCTGCTGTCAGCATCTTTCACCTTTGCATTCAGCAATATTTCTTTCTTTTTCCACTGCTGTAAACACACACTTGCAGGCTGTTTTGTAACCGGCATTCCTCATAGTCCTTTATATCTTTTAGTAATGTCAATTGTGTTTTGTGTCTGAGTTCCGTGTCCTGCTTTATTGTTTTTGTCGTTTTTAGTGTGCAAATACTGCCTGATCCGTTTACCTGCAGCTTTCAGGAAACACTGTGTTGTAGAGGCAACGGTGACAGTGGAAAGGCAAGAAAGGAACGCAGCGTTTTTTCCCACAGTCAGGCGGGTTTATTTGAGCTGCTGCAGCTTCTCGGTGCAGATGTGCTGAGATTTTCCTGCTTGGATGCATTTCAGTGGGCTAAATGAGAGGCATTCTGTCAGCTACTGCTGACAAAGACTTTTTATAACAAAGCTACAGATTTTAGCTGCCTAAGAGTTACAGTAGCTGGAGGGGAGTGTGTGTGCATTTGTGTGTGTGTGTGTGTGTGTGTGTGTGTGTGTGTGTGTGTGTGTGTGTGTGTGTGTGTGTGGGTGAGAGAGAGAGA
>JBBPDC010000109.1:3135337-3155922 GCA_037974485.1 Hemigrammopetersius urotaenia | reverse complement strand
ACACTAACTATGAGGAGATTGAGGGAAGAGCAGGAGAGAGAAGATACATCAAAATGTGAGGCAGCAAAAGCAGAACACGGAGGTGAAATACTTAGGGCAAGAAAATCAAGCTGCCCAGGGGCACAGCGAGGTACTGAGTTTGTTTTGCGACGTGCAATGGGAATGAAGGGTGGATTGTTTCACCAAAAATATTGACCAGGGGCTGCCACTGATGCAAACATATATTTATATAACTTTTGTACATTGTACTTTTTATATTATATAGTTACATTATCGTTTTATTCTATTGGTTATTTGCAGGTTCTGCTTTCTTTCCTTAGATCTGCCCACTTGCTGCTGTAACAATGCAAATCTTATCTTATGCAGTGTCACGGGCCGGGCCGCAAAGCCCAAACCCGGAGCTACCTGGAAGCACAGACCAGGAATCCATGCTAGGTAAGTTTTATTTAAAGAAAGCAGGAACAAAACAAAAAGGCACGCGGGCCAAACAGGAACTAGGATTTCAAACAGTGCAACAGGAATCACTCCCGGGGCGGCCAGGCGGAAAAACAGGCAACCAAAAAAGCAAACAGAAAAAGTCCCACAAGGGCGGGCGGGCGGGGGACGGCGGGGTTAAGGACAACGCCCCCGTTCCACATCCATGTCGCTACCCCCTTGTCCATGATCCTGAGCTGGTGTCCACCCAGCCCGGGCGACGCAGGTGTGGGCCGTAGGCCGTTGTCCTCACCCCACGGTCCGGGTCCCTCTCCGAGGGACTCCTCACAGTCCCAGGTGGCTTCTCCTGGGACAACAGGAGCGGGGCCCCCAGGAGCTAAGCTATACAGAGCTAGGCTAACCTGAGCTAAGCTACCAGGGGCTATGCTAACTGGAGCTAAGCTAACCGGGGAGCTCAGGCTACCCCTTGGGGCCTTACTTCTAGGGGCTGGAATGGGACGCTGCCCCGTGGAAGGCAGCTGCTGGTCGCATCTGGGTCTCGGAGGCAGACTTCGGAGTCGGGGGCCAGGCACGGGATGTGGCCTGCTGTCTTCCTCTGCCCTGGCACCTCCGCGTCGCTCTGCTCCGGCCTCAGGCGCCGGCAGCTGGTCGAGCACGTCCTCCTGCAGCTCCACGACGACCTCGTGCAGCGGCTCCTCCTCCGCGACCTCGTCGCTCTCGTGCCGCTGCAGCCCCTCGTTGTTCATGCGAACCGGCAGCTCCGCGTCGCACTCATGTCGCGGCAGCTCCGGTGTTTGGACGACCACGCCGTGAAGGGGTTTGGCTGTGGTCGGTGTGGCGACCCCGCCCTGTGGTGGCTTGGCGGAGGTCCCGGTGGCCCTGCCTTCAGAGGCAGGGAGTGAGGCTCTCGGGTCCAACTTCGGAGAAACCTCGGAGGGTGGGTCGGGAGCGAGGCGGAACAGCGGCGGACCTGAGGCAGCCTCAGCTTCTCTGGGCAGTGTCGGACCGGGCGGACGATGGGCCCTGCATGATCCGACACGCCCCCATCGCGTCACGGGCCTCTCACCCATGGCCAAGTCGGGCACACAGGGATTCACGAGGCGCCCCGCCTCCACCCTGTCCTCCGACTCTCCGCTGCTGTGCAACTCGTCTCCCGAACACCGACACCCCGTCGGTTCCTCCGCGAGTCCAGTCCCAATGACCTCAACCCAGCCGAAGCCCTCCACCAGGGCCTCTCCCCTCGCCAGCTTCGCGAGGAATGCCTCCCAGTTTGAGGGCTGGAAGGGCCTCGCGCCTCTCAGGTCAATTTGAGAGCTGTTTTGGCTTTTGTCTTGTGAATGTGTCCATCTGTCACGGGCCGGGCCGTGAAGCCCAAACCCGGAGCTATCTGAAGCGCGGACCAGGAGGCAGACCAGAAATCCATGCTAGGTAAGTTTTATTTAAAGAAAGCAGGAACAAAACAAAAAGGCACGCGGGCCAAACAGGAACTAGGATTTCAAACAGTGCAACAGGAATCAAACGTGCTCTACTAGAGGTGCTCGCTAAGGACGATGGACACATGAGGGTATGCTAACAGAAACAGGGTTTAAATATAACCAGACATCAGGGGAAAATACAGACAGCTGGGGATCATGAACACGTAAACAGAAAACAGCTGACTAACAGAACACGTGATACACGAACAGAAAACCACATGACAAGAACATACACGTGACTACATCTCTACCCAGAAACCCATATCAAAATAAGAGCCAGGACAAGAACCGAAACACTAAGCAAAACCAGAACTAGAACAGAAACAGAGTGGAAACATGAACAAACAGAACCATGAAAAAGCAGTGGCTTTAACCCGCCACTGGTCGGACCCTGACATGCAGTGCCAAACAAACTGTTGAATCAAAATGCATTAAGGCAGCAGCTACATGAAGTAACTGTAATTCTATACATGACACCAGGATTATTGTGATATAATGAACCATTTAAAGAAAGAAAACGTGGACTAACATTTGTATGTGATGGATAGCAAACATCATGTGTGTTTGCCACCGCTTTCTATATCTACTGTCCTGTGTTTTCAGAATCTACCATTCTGAGAGTGCTCCACCATGCTCTAGATCTACACTATATGGACAAAAGTATTGGGACACTCCTGTTTTACAGGGTTTGGGCTCGGCCCCTTACTTCCAGTGTAGAACAGTCATAATGTTTCAGTATAATAAAACATTTTGGACAACACCATGCTTCCATGCTTCCACTTTGTTTACACAGTTTGGGGAAGAACCTTTTCTATTCCAGCATGACTGTGCCTTAGTGCATGAAGTAAACTCCATAAAGACAGGGTTGGATGAGTTTGGTGTGGAAGAACTTGACTGGCTAGTAGAGATTGAGAACCAGGCCTTCTTGTCAGTGTCTGACCTCATAAATGCTCTACAGAATGAATGGGCACAAATTCTCACAGAAACTCCAAAACCTTGTAGAAAGCTTTCTAAGAAGAGTAGAAGCTGTTACAGCTGCAAAGAGGGGACCAACTCCATCTTAAAGTCTATGTATTTGAATGCAATGTCCATGTTGGTGTAATGGTCATACGTTCCAATACTTTTGTCCATAGTGTACCATACAGGGTGTGTTCCAACATGTTAGTTTTGACCTCATTTAGTCCAAAAATGAGTGTTTTTGCAGCCCTGTAACATAGTTAAATGCAAATATTGTGACAACATAGCAGACCAGCAGGAGCCATGAGAGGAATTGAAATTTTAGAAATTGTAGATATGGGTTTCATCTTTAATAATATGTGTTTTACATGTGGTTTAAATGACACTAAGCTATTGAGTTTCCCTGACACTGCGTCTTTCTTTGCAGCTTATTAGGAAAACTGCTTTGGAACAATGGCTATTATAGAAAGCACCATACAAATAAAACTGAACTGAATTTAATTGAATAACTCATTGCCAAATGGCAGAAACATGCTGTGGCTCCATTGTCCTGCAGTTTAATGGCAGACCATCTCAGAGCCCTTGTGAACTAACCTGATTAGAATTGAACCACTGGGGAACCGTGTTGTGCATTGATTGCAGCATAACGTTGATGCTGGAACTGCATTACTGTCATTTATTGCAAGTGTTTCATTTCAACACACCATCCACTACTGCCTAACCATAAAACATCGGGTAGCATACAACTTACAGATAACTCCAGGAGATCACTGAAGGAAGACCACAGGATGCCGTTTGCTTTCTTAATGATACTGGCTTGGCCTACTTTGTTAATGACATAAGCTGGACTTGAAATGGTGCCATCCCTGGCCCCTAATGTTTCTTTGTGAATGTGACTTGCAGAATGTCTATTTGATGTCATTATTAACTGATAAACATTGCTCATCACATTCACAATGAAGAGAATGTATTTGCTTTAATGTTTGAAGGTATGCAGTACCTTCCCAGGAGATCCGATCAGACATCATGTATTTAAATAGCTGTAGTTGCATATGGGCATAGTTTCAATTTAAAGTAACAGTTAACCACTATTGTATGGATCAGTGGGTTACACTCATTTTGATGATCGCATTGCATACATTTGTATGGTTACTCTAGGTGTACACAAAACAGTACACCTTTATCCATGGTTATACCAGGGGTGTGTCCGAAATCGCGCACTACCGTCAATGCACTGAGATTTAGTGCGTAGTGCGCACTGCGCACTGCCTTCTGTAGTGCGTACTGCTGTGGGTCAGTGCTGTCCTAAACGGAACACTAACGTTTTGCACTTAGCGGAAATGATGGATGAACATCTGCTTGCGATTCTTCAGCCCGCCAAAATATCTACCGGTTTTACCGCAGTGTACGTCAGTAAAATTATTTTATTAATGTTACTCACATTTATACGCACCAGCTGCCTCCGCTTGGGCTTGTATTTCACTGTTTGCCGCCACTATCCAACTCGAAAACACGTTGAAAGTCCCGCCCCTCCACTACATTGTCAAAATGGCACCCATTTAGTGTGCATAGTGTGCATCGTTCTGCACTGCGTTTTCTGGTCGATTTTAGTGCAGCATCCGGGTACTTTCAGTGCACAGAGTTTTAGCTGAGTTTTTTTTATGCCCTAAAATCTCGCACTAAAAGTGCGCAAGTGCGCGGTTTCGGACACACTCCAGGTGCACACAACATCTACCAGAGACATATAGGAAGCAGGTGTTGACTAAGGAACCAATTTAATAATTACATTACATCCATTTCCATGCTTGTACTAGATGTGCACTCATTTCATTTTACTAGACCCATTCTGTGTCCAAGGTTTCACCAGATATAGGTCCATTTCCCATTAAATTATGCCCATATAGGTTCATACAGTTCCAGGTTACACCAAATCTAAATGAAGTGTGGAAACATACAACATTGCATGCTATTACACTCCAAAAAAAGGCAAACACACACAATAATGTGTTTATTAGATGTAAGCTGTACAATGTATCAGTCCGGCCTTCAGTAAAGTTCCAGTTTTCTACCCATAGTAGTGAACTGAAGGGATTTATATAATTAACTTCACCTGGTATTAACATGAGCATTACCTGTCGTCGTTCAGATCGTGAATTTAGCATTCTGATGCTAAAATGGCATCAACAATAAAGTCTAAACAGGGCTCTGCTCAGAATGTGTCTTGCAGTGAAATAATGTAAACCTGAGCATCAAGAAAGTCCTGACTTGAGTTGTGCTGAGCTTTTCTGCTCTCGATTGAGTCAGCATAGTGTATAATGTATAAAGTTTCTCAGTCATAACTCAAATGCCAGTACAATTGACTTGATAGATAGACAGGGAACATTTGTCATACGTGAACACACCACAGCACACAGTGTGAACAGCACGAAATTCAACCTCTGCATTTAACCCATTCACCAAGTGAAGCAGGGGGCAGCTACGAACACGGCACCCGGGGAGCTGTGTGTCGGGACGGTACCTTGCTCAGGGTACCTCAGCAGTGCCTAGCGGTCTTGGGAATCGAACCCGGACTTGCTGGTTGCAGGGCGAATGCCCTAACCACTAGGCTACCAGCTGCCCCAGGCAAACAAACAGACAGACAGACAGACAAACAGACAGATAGATCGATCCCTATATTTTCGTTGATTGTATGTTTCTAGGTAAGGCATTATCTGTTCAACAAAAATATCCTGCATGCTGTCATTGAGCTCATACTGATGGGAATACATGTGCACACTCACATACACACACACACTCACACACACACAAAAACATAATGCTCTCTTAAAAGCTCAAAGCTTGAGAAAAACCAGCATCAAAAACAAGAATGATTTCACTGATGATCACAGCCACTATGAGTCACATCTGATGATGACATGTCTGAGTGCTTTAAAGGAGTACTCCAGCATGTAACCTTCTGTCTTGTCCCAAGCATGGTCGATTCCCACAGATAATAATTTACTATAACTTAATATAACTTGACCTGAAACATATTTATAACAGAAACCTCTTCCCTATGGCTTTTACTATGTGTGAGTTTTGAGTCAATACGTTTCCTGTTCTATTCTAAGCACACGGTGATAATCGACCGTACCCTATAGATGCCGCGGATAGAGTTGAAAAAACATGTACATATTCCTGTAATGGCAATGTAATCTTGTGTTTTCTCTTATCAAGAAACATTACCAGCTCTCTAGTTAAACAACCACGAAACTGATCTGACTCTAGTATCACAGGTATTCATTGTCTATTTTGAACCATTGTCTCAATCACTGCCCCTTTTGGAGCATTACAAACGTTACGCTGTAACATACTGCTAAGTTTTTTATATAACACTAAACATTCGTGGAAAGGAACAACCTCCAGCGTGTAAATAAGGAATATTCAATATTCTAAATATTCTGTGATCTTTCTGAAGATCATATTTCACCCCTCAGACCAGCGGTTTGTGATCGTTTGCTCATTAATTGGTGACAGTCAATTAATCACAGCTGGTCGAGACTCCAGCGTCTATTGATTTCGTTCAGGGCCTTATTTTTCATCCCCTAAATGACACAGATCGGCAGATTTAGCTTGGCCAGGGTAATGGAGGGTGACCCAAGCGTCCGGCCTAACCCCCCCCCCCACCTCGCCTCCCACGCGCACTCGCCACACACACAGTGAAATGACATCTTTACCATTTAGGCTGGAAAGGTTTAGACTGCCTTAGAGCAGAGCATTGTGGAAAAACCCAGCTCCGCTGCTAGGCTGACCTTTTCTGCTTAAAGCTTAATCACTGACAAATGCTTACATTAATTAGCCTTCTATCCCTCCTTCCTCCCCTCCACCCTGCCCCCACCTGATCCCTCACATGCATACACACACACACACACACACACACACACACACACTCATGCAGAGAGAGAGAAAGAGATAGAGAGACACTCTGTTTGCGCTTCAAGTAAATTTTCGGCGACACTAGCTGAACAGGATTAGCTTGGTATACCATTGCTGAACTCTTGGGGAGATTTAGACATTTCGCTCCACCCCCTGTAGGAGGAATGTATTGATTAGTGATGCCCCTGATGGAGATCGCTGCGGCGATGGAGGAGAGTGCCATAGCGACTCGCTGTACCAGTGGGATGCCCATCTAAGCTCCAACACCTCTCCACAGGGTAGAGTTCAGGAGAACAGCAGCTGCTGCCCCCCATTATCTTCAGACCTCAGCACAGTCACCCCTTTAAAGGCATAGTTTGGTGGAAAGTCTAAAGGACATAAACTGTATATACAGTCTTAGGCACCTGAGAAAATTATGCTTAAAAGCCTGCTGGGCAGTAGTGTTAAGTTAGTGTTAAAACACTTACATTACAACAAATATGAGAAGAATTATCACAGTAAAGGGTGGTTTTATGTGCGGCAAAGTGTTCTCTTAACCATTTCCAGACCTTATTCCTCATGGAAGCTCAGTATTACTTGCAGCTCCATCAAATCCCTGGTTAGGCTCTTTTTACTGCAGGAGATTAAATTAGGTGTTGATTATGGAATTTTATTAATTCACCCAATGACTGAAGCACTGAGCAGAAACCTGGATCCAAACCTGTGCTCTTCTAACAGCTCGCAGAATATCCACTACTGTCTAGAAAAAAGAAATCTTGATACTTTTTACTGCTTTCTTGTTTGTTTGCATTCATTCTAATATTCAGTTGTTTTTGCTGGCAGAAAGAAACGCACTGCTGATATAAATTGCTTCAAACTATTTGCACAGGTGCCTAAGACTTTTGCACAGGACTGTATATATGGTGATACAGGCAAACAGCTTGTATATACTCAGGTTATTGCAGCTCGCAGGCTCACATCGTCTCATAGACTTTGAAGCTGCAGCTTAAAATGAAAGAATAGAAAAGGAAAAGTTAATTGGGGCCTCTTAAAATAAAGGGTTCTTTAAGTGATGCCATTTTACCATTATAGTTCCCTAAAGAACCATTTTTGTTATATGAGATATGTGTGTATAAAGAACGTTTGGAAGATACTAATCATTTTATATAGGTTTTTCTTGAACTGTGCCTCTTTCACTCCTTATACACATATTTTGAGTGCGAATGAGTATAGCAAACCATTTGAGGGGTATATATACATTCCGTGACAATGTGTACATATATGTAGGGACTGTTGAGTCAGGACCTCTTAAAACATAATTAATAACAATCTGAGTAATCTGAACATATTTCCAACATATTTCCAACAAAATCCCCAGGCCCCAATATTCCTACTGTGGGCCATACAATTAGTGCACTTTAGTCTCTTGTCATATTTTGTTACGTTTTGTCACAGTATCGCTTAAATAACGAGATTAATTTTCAACAGATGGAATTTATTAAACATATTATCTTCCCTTTATATGTTTATACCAATATGTTTATAACCCCCTCATTGTGAAAATGCGTGGAACTCATAAATAATTGCATGAGACTAATTCTACTTTTATGAAGCATAGACAAAACAGAGACTATTGGGTTTGGCAACAAACTGAGAGACTAAAATTAGCCCACACTTTGATTAGCCTACAGGGCTCTTAAACCTAAAGTCTGAAATGTTGCTGTTCTAATAGACTCACCTTCACTAAAAATCCATCACTAAACAGCCCCAATTTAAAAATATAGCCAGAACCAAACGTCTGGTGTCATAACAAGACCTGGAGAATCTTACCCAAGCTTTCATCTCCAGCAGGGCTGACGACTGTAATTTTGATTAGAAACATTTCTCTTTCCTGCTGAGCTGCATTTTATTTTAAGCATTGCACTTTTCATTTCTTGCCATTTTTTGCTTCTTTTCATTTTAGCTTTATTTGGCTTTTTATTTTGCTCTGATGTTTTTAAAGCAGTCTAAAACTGGACAAGCTTGACTTGCTTTTCTGTCTCCTGCTTTTCTAATGCAAAAGCGGTGTAAACTTTAAAGCGACATGTATTCTGGGAAACTAATCACAACTACAGTGGAAATGACAATAATAATGATAATCTTAGCAAAACAGTCATCCAAATAACTATAATATATGACTATAATAACTATAATAATAATAACAACAACAACAACAACAACAACAATAATAACAATCATCATCATCATAATCATAATCGTAAGTAGAGTGTATTCATTTTTCTAATTCTGTCAGAATGCCTAAATATGGCTTGAGGTTTTTTAGATTTTCTGTGAACTTTTCTCTGATCAGGTGGGATTATCCACAATGAAGGACAAACACTTTCTTATTCTGTCTTTCCTCTCTCTCTCTCTCTCTCTCTCTCTCACACACACACACACTGTCCACACATACAATACACTTTTAAAGAACACTTAAAAACACTCAAAGAACTGAACTCTCTCTCTTTTGCTCTCCCTCACTTTATCTTTCTTCTGTCCCGGTTAATTTAATTCCATACAGTGAGTGTATTTCCATGCTAACATGGAGGTGCCGTTGTAAGCACTGTTGACAAAACACAAATGAACATGTAGAGATTTAACCAAGAAATAAGAATACTGAAGACTGAATATTTTCATATTGTCTCTCTCTCTCTCTCTCTCTCTCTCTCTCTCTCTCTCTCTCTCTCTGTCTGTCTGCCTGTCTGTATATATTCCTCTCTGCAGCAGTGCTGGTTTTATTGCATGGCCTGCAGGCTGGCTCAGACGAGCGAACGTCCTGTGCTCTCTGTACCCCTTTACAGAGCAGCTGAGGCCCTGTGAGTGACTCCAATACACACACACACACACACACACACACACACACACACACACACACACACACACTCCTCAGTGTCAGGGGGCCCCTGGGAGCATGGGGTGGATTATTATGGAAATGCTATCGTCCACTGGCCCCGTCCTTCCACAGCTGGGGAGAAGCGTCATTACAAGTATTGTGGCAATCTGTTCTGGTAAGGGCAGTGTGTGAGGGCGTGTAAGAGTGTAAGAGCGCAGAGCGGCACGCATAGATCACATAAAACATGATTAAAATGTGTCCAAGAGAGCGGGAATAAAATAAAAAAAAAAACTTCCTATGAACGCCTTATATCATATCTTCAATATGAAGCCTATGCATAAATCCCCAATTTCACTTCTTCACCTTCTTTTTTTATTAAGGATGTCTCATATTGGGCTTGTCGTTTCGTATGAAGGGTACAGGGCACCTGTAAATAAGACTATAAATACACTTTCATCTGAACAGTTTTATGCCCACCAGGGTATAAGCCGCTAATACGCTAATGTCTCATATAGCAGGTGTAAAATGCATAGTGATGCATTGCTCTGAAGGTGTATTGACTGTGTATTGATGCTGTTTTAATTGATTATGATCAAATAACATACAGTTAAATATGTACATTTTGGGGCGCAAGGAAGATGTGCTCTTTGTCTGCATTCCTCAACTAGTTTTTAATCACTTTTTATCCAAATCAAAACAATCAAATCTGATTCTCTTATGCATTGTTTCCGGAAGAATTGTAATGAAGTTGAATTGCTGTGAGTCACGAGTCAATTTACATAGAGATTTAAACCTCTAGTCCCTTACTGTTCCTTTTTACTGCAGGTATTGCTGTTTTGCAGTTCACTGCAATTCTGCTGAGAATACTGCAGTGTTTAAACAGCAGGATTATTCTCCATTTGTGTCCTGAAGCTGGAGAACTAATGTGCTTTATGTCTCATGTACTGGAGGGAGTCCTCGCTGTAAGGTGGTGTACTTCTGTTGCTTCTGTGTCTAATGCCATGTTGCATTTTACTGTAAAGCCCCAGAAAAACAGCAGGATTATTATCTGATTGTCCAAACTGCTCGCCGTGTTTGATCATGTTCTAGATAGTTCAGCCACACTAGCTCTACATTAAACAGACTAATACACAAATGTGTGTTCTGTTTATGAGCAACTGAAAGGGAAATCCTGCATTATGTTAACACATAAAACAAATAATTCAAAGTAGTTTGATGTGAATTGTTCAATTCTTTAGAAGCTTACAGAGACAGAATTGTTCAAAAAGGTGGTGATAAGAACCAGACGCTTGTAAAAGCTCCATCACTTTTAAGTTATGAGATGGAATGGTTGTAAATAATTGCTTGAGAAATTGAGACGTTTTAAGTTTGAGATAATCTTTGGTCTGAAATGTGTATCTTTAAAGCCCCTGTTGGGACATGTGTGTGGTTTTATTCAAACAATACAAATGTTTTACATTTAAAAACAAAGAGGATAAAATCCTTTCCTTAATTGGGCCCTTTAAAGACCATCTATGGCAAAGGTGTATACGCAGGACATTTTTTTTTTTTCCAGATTTAACACAATCAGTTATCAGACATCAGGCATATGCAGAATTATTGGGGGTTTTGGATACTACATAAAATGTCAATCTGACCCCATGCATTCTGTATAATGCATTATTTTACATCAAACCATTTGAATTGTTTATATCTCAAGAAGTTTTTTTTCAGTACAGTTCTGTAGAACGTTTTTTTTAATACAAATGGGATGTTTTTTTTTACCCTTGCATTTTAAATATCAGGCATAATAGTGTAGCCCGGCCTGTCTCCACATAAGTTTTCGAACTGACCCTGAATACACTTTCATCTGCATAGATTTATACCCAGCAGGCAAACATGCTACTGCGCTTTTTGTCTGCCGTACTCTTTTTTTCCCACCTCTTCTAATTCGACACTGATGCTGAGAACACTGCAGCACCTAAACAGCAGGATTACTGTCCTGCAGTCTCAGCTGCTAGGCCTGACTGATCGTGTCCAGTCCTTTACCAGATATTTCAGACTTGTTATCAGATTAACTCTCCCACAGAGGATTATCAGTCACTGCCCAATAAGCCCGCTCAGGACCATCCGTCAAATTACTATACTCGATTTTTCCCCATACATCTCTGTCTTTCCTGAGTAAAGCGGGCGGTCAGAGGGACCGGACACAGCGCTGATTCTTCCTTCCGTCCATTTTAAAACAGACGGCAGTGACTTCACACATTACTTGGCCCCCTATTTGACTAAGTTCTTAGCAAATGAGTGAAATGTGCAGGTCAGACTGGGTTCAGCCCAATCACCTATTAAAAATGCATCATAGCCCATTAACTCCTGACTTGGCCTGCATTTTTCTCTCTCCTTGTTCTTCTTTTTCGGCTAATAAGACTGATATTTAGTGCCGAACTGCTAATGGAATGGTCTATATATAGAAGATAATATGTCCAGTTGAGTCCAGGTTCGTTAGGGTCAAGTTAGAGACTTTTTTTTCCACACAAAACAAGACAGTTCACCATTTTGTATAAACTTTTGAATATTTTATTGCAGAAACATTTTTCAATTACAAAACAGACACACACACACACATGCACGCATCCCTCTTGTATCCAAACACACACACATGCTCACCCCTACAACCCCCCCCCCCCAACCAACACACACACACCATAAGGGCTTATTAATTATTTGTGGCCACTTGACTTCATATTGTGCTGCCGGTGGCCTGGTCAAAGATTATAATTACCACTTTGCTGTTTGTATCGTATTCATCTCCTCTTGCTTTTAGTACCGTATTACCCTCTCCTTCTCTCTCTCTCTCTCTCTCTCTCTCTCTTTCCCTCTCTCTCTCTCTCTGACTCTCTCTCTCTCTCTCACCCTCTCTCACTCCCTCTCTTGCCCGTACACAAGACCAAAAGTGCAGGCACATCATTTATTGATAAGACAAAAAGAATGTAATGAAATTATCAATGTTCTTGAATTAATTATGAACATGATTAAGAAAGCTAAAATCTCAGGAGCCTGGATCCCATTACCCTTTCAGTCTCAGGGATTGCTTTCATTCAGACACAAGCTGAAGGAGCCCCACACACACTCCTCTTTTCTCTTTTCAGCCCGCCGTGGAGCGGCTCTTTTCTCCCTCTCTTCCCTCCTTTCCTGCTCTCTCACTTCGCCGGCCTTTTCTCGTCCCCGTGCCGCTGCCGGCCTCCAGACCAGAACCTGCAGCCTGCAACAGTTTCCTCTTGGAGGGGTCCTGACCCCCACCACACACGGACCACCAAACCAAAGGTAAGGATCAGCACTGAGGCTTTAAATTGGCAAAGTTAATCCGGTGCATGTTAATCCGATCCATTTACTACTGCTTTTACTGTCCACTGGACACCAGCATTACATTTGCATTCATTATGTGTAAAGGAAAAAAAGGGGTTGTTATGCTAAGGCTCTAAATTAGCCCAGACAAACCAGTGCATGCTAATCCAGTCTCAGTGGAGCTACTTTACTGTCCACTGTACACACTGGTTGCATTTACCTTCACTTTGAATGGAAATAAATGGTATATTGCACTATAAGAGACTGAATTAAAACAGACGACCCTGTGCATGCTGTTCTGATCAGTTGTTTTTATACAGTTATGGCATACATTTGTAATATGGTTAAAAATTTGTGATTGTACAAAGACTCTAAATGAGCAAAACCAAATCAGTGCATGTTAAGCTGCCCCCATTTAGAGACTACACTTTGCTTTTTAAATTAACATCATGTTTTGGTCAAATCTGTTACACTGAGAAGCCTCAGAATTAAGCATCCTCTTGGAACTTTAACCAGGATCTGAGTTGTGTGACTTTGTTTTACTCTGGTACTCGAGTAGTTGCTTAAGAAAACTCTCAAATTGACACTGGATGGATTTCAATTATCAGGCTGTGACTTGACACATGCTTATTTTTGATTAAAATGAGTAACATGGTTTATTCAGCACCTGTCATTTCAATATTGAATATTTGAATTAAAATGCAACAGTAAGTGAATAAATGACTCGAGTTGATTAGAATACACTTAATCACTCCTGGACCACCAAGGTCAGATTCTAAATGACAAATGAAGTTAAACAATGTAGTTGTTGTGCGCTAATTTAAATGTGCAAAATAAAAAGAATGAATTAACTAAATGTAAAATATGGTAATAAGTAGGTATAATAAATTATACGGAAAAAGGCATATAACATTGGACTCAAATAAACAAACATTTCAGAATAGATTGTTCCTAAAATTATTCAGACTTGAATTAGAATGTATAAATATAAAGACTCACACACACACACACACACACACACACATATACATATATTTATATATATATATTTATTAGTAGGTATGGCTGAATTAGTCAGTATGCAGTATGATGCAGCGGTGTAGTGTGTGTGTGTGTGTGGGTGTGTGTGTGTGTGTGAGAGCAAGAGAGAGAGACAGTGACTACTGGCAATTACTCTTGTGTCTGGCCACATGGGAAAAACTCTTTTTCTCCCCAAAGGCATGGAAGTGAAGCTTCTTCCTCTCTCTCTCTCTCTCTCTCTTCCTCTCTCTCTCTCTCTCTCTTGCTTTCTCTCTCATTTTTCTAAATCTCATATTCACTCTCTCTTGCATCCTTCTCACACCAGCTACCCGCACACACTATCTGCCTTGCAAACCAACTCTAGAGGGAATGCTCGCTCTGTACAGTGGGACAGAACTTTTCATTGGAAAGATCATGACATCATGTCCCCCGCCTGCATGAAATTATGCAGCTTCATTCTCTCAGTTATCAGAGCTACAGGGTGCTTAATGTTATATTGCAGCTGTATCACCGTCACCAAAGCAAGGCAGGTTGGTATGTTTAGATACCAATATATTCATTACAATTAAAGCTATTACTGCCTTTTAATGCTATAATTAATTGAATCTAATTTGAGACAATTAAACACAATGGCATAATTAACTGCACACTTATTTGCAGTGCTTAATTGTGTAGTTAATTACATATATTTACATTGAATTTGCATTCTGCACTGACAGGTTTGAATATGAGCTTCTGGTGAGTTTACATTTAATATAATGAGAAAAAAACAAAAAACAAAACAAGAGGGTACACACAATATTAACCTGTGATGATATTAAAATAATAAAATATCTCTTGTTTTACTTAGAAATACAAATGTGAGAATTTCTCTGCTATTTTTCAGCCGTGAGTAAAAAAGTATAAATATCCAATTGCGCTTCTGTTATCACCACAGAAAACTGAAACTTCCATGCAGAAAGTAAAAGACTACTTTTACAATCCAGCTTCACAATTAATCATTAATCAGTAAGAAGTTTATTTACAGGAGCATATTTATATTATATGTATATTTTACATATGGATGTCAAATAAATGTAAAAACTGAAAGTAATGAATGAAGGAATCGTTTTGTAAAGAAGATGTGTGAGAGTGAGGAACTTCCATATAAAGGAAAGAGTATTGGATGAACAATGAAACAACTAAGAACTTTTAAACATACCTCACAAAAATGGTTCTTCTATGGCACTGATCAGGCATTTTAAACAAATGCTACATGTATGTGCATTGCAAATATAATTACAGTTAATCTTGCAAATCTGAAGTTAAAGACGCTTTATTTTACAGGTAAAATTGAGTTTTCTATTAGACTAGGCAAAAATCCCTAATTAAATTTTTCCCCCAAATATTTTGTATATGTATGTCATACTTTTCTGCAAATGACTCTGTTTACATTAAGCTGTCTTCATTAAAGTAAAGCTGGTAGGCCAGCATTCATTACAATCATAGAACAGCATTCATTACAAATATTCTTCCAAATATGATGAAGAAAACCAAATATTTTACCAGTTGCATGGAATGCTACTTATCAACTGAAATCTGAGATATATGTGTAGAATATGCTCTTTCTGCAGATCATGATTCTTCCTGGCCTTTGTTGTACATGCGTGAAAAAAGAAAAGAAAAAAAAAATCCTCCAGTTGCACATCCTTAGAAGCTGAAATAGAATATATTGCAATAAGTTGGCAGTGTATTCCAAACTGTAAATATTACATATCATACTGCATTTTTAACACATAATGGTTTTGCAAGTCTAGCACAGCATATTGCATAATTTGGTTGCTCTCTTAGACCCTTAACCCATACGAAAATGAAATATATCCACATTATACTTTATATTATGGAACATATTTTCAACATCTTGCAATATATTCCATATTTGTATGCTTAGAATGATCCTTGGTGTCCCTGGCCTTGCGAAAAGGGTCTTACAGCAACTCTGTGAGGGTTAATGAGAGCGCTAAAAGCAAAGCAGGTTGGTCATTTTAATACTGCAGCACTCATTACTGTTATTCTTTATATTTTATATTCTAATATAATACAGTAGCGTGTACATGAAATGCTTATTATTTCCTAACAGCAGATGAATTCTGCACTAGGCAGTGTGTTTGTATATTCTTGCAGTCCCTAGCCTTGCACAAAGGACAGAGTGACTCTGTAAGGGTTAATGAGAGTGCTGTGGGCCCAGAGATTGATCCACGTATTGGATCTCACGCGAGGCTGCTGTTACTGGATATTAGCCTGCGCTATCGGCCAGCCGAGATGGCCCCGTGATAACAGGCGCTTTGCAGAGAGGATGCTCCTCCAGGGCAGATACGGTTTCCTGGCCCCCACGGGACGCCGGCTAGCACATGCTGCTGAGCTCAGGAACTTTTTACCTCATCGAGTAAATTCAGGCCCTTATCAAGTTACAGGCCAGTCTTCTTCC
The DNA here is from genome assembly GCA_037974485.1 of Hemigrammopetersius urotaenia. Taxonomy (NCBI): domain Eukaryota; kingdom Metazoa; phylum Chordata; class Actinopteri; order Characiformes; family Alestidae; genus Hemigrammopetersius; species Hemigrammopetersius urotaenia. Next base: position 3,139,478 of record JBBPDC010000109.1, on the reverse strand, counting down.
AATTGCAGAAATATTTTAGCCCGTTGTCATTGGGCCCCACTCTAAAAGGCACCGAGAGCAGGCATTAAAACGCACCTGCTCTTCATTGATAACGGGAAGTATTTGGGTGGAGATGGTTTGTTTTGTAATCAAGAGGGTTATGTTCTTTAAAGGCGGCTGAAAAACTGTGGAGGATCAGCACTTAAATGGCTTAAAGCAGGGAACATGCCAGAGATAATAAAGCTTTAAGAGGGATAAGTGCTACCTCAGGACGTCTATGCAGGACTCATTCATTAGGTCATTAAGATGACACCAGCCAGCCATGCCGGGCAAAAGAGCCTGAAAAATTGGCCTGAATTCACACAGCGGTTTTAATTAGCCAAAGTTTGAAAATGCCAATAGTGTAGCTGATGTTGCATTTGGTACTCCAGAAGAAGCAGAAGTACCCTGTAATGAAGTAGTCTGAACATAATGGCTCCCCCTCTCCTCTTTCAGAGGGGTTTCCAGTTTCCTCTAGCAGCGTCTGAGGCCCAGCGGAGAGGGAACATACAGTTAGCTTCAGAAACTGCTTCAGCTCCAGTGCCTGAGCTGCAGCGGGACTAGCCAGGTGGCATCTGGTGTCCGCCGCTTGCCAGCAGTACACAGCCCAGATGGTGCGTTAAGGAGGCTAATTATTTCGACACAAAACTCTGAAATTGGGGGCCGCCAGGGTCCGGTTTCCCTGTTTTGAATTTTACTCATTGGGCTTTGTTTCAGAACTTCTTACACTTTGGATTAGTGTTTCATTTCTGTTTCCCTTCAGGCTCCTGCAGACTAGCATTTACCTGCAGATGTCTCTTAGGCTCATGTGGACTATGGATGATGCAGCTGGTGTCACTCTTCTTGTCTCCTACAGACTAACAGTTAACTGCTTTTGCCTCTTAGGCTCAAAATTAACCAATCATTCACTTCAGTCTCTCAGGCTTTCAGGCTACTGTGTGAGCTGTTGTCGGCTTGTAGGCTCCCACAGACAGGCAGTGTGCTGCTAGTGCCTTTTAGCAATGCAGTATATTTTATTTTAGCTATTTTATATTTGCATGTGTGTAGGAATGCAGCATTGTTTGCATATGAATTGTGTAACCATAGAACTAAAAGCTAAATCTACTGGTCACAGGTCAGGCCTAAATGATTCCTAAACCACCCTGGGAATACCTTCTTTGGCCCTTGGACAAGCAGCGAACTGTCATGTTATGACAGTTCGCTGCTTGTACCTCTTTGGCTATAGTAGTTAGCTGTGTGTGCCTCTTAGGCTTTTAGACCTCGACACATTGCCTGTTGATTCCTCCAAGCTACTTTAGTGTTAGTCCCTTTCTGGCTCCTGCAGAATAGTGCTGAGCTCCCTGGGCTTCCTGGACACACGCAGACAAGTGCTGACCAGTTATTGTCTTTTAGGCTCCTGCATGTTAGCGGTTAGCTGCCCCATGTCTCAATCTGACTACGGTCTTAATCTAAGTTTAGTTTGATTAAAAGATGTGGTGCAACTTGATATCGGTAAGATATTAGAGATAGATTGGGACATTAAATGCTCGGACCCCTCCACTGACTCTCAGAGTTTTTGAAAATATTGTGGTGCCTTATGTAGCACTATACATGTTATGACAGTTTTTTGACGGTAAAAGGAGAATCACACTTATACAGAGATGAATTGACAACCCATGTGTTAATCATTTTGTCAGAAAAAGACAAAGAAAAAATTCTTGTCAAGCTAGTGTTTGAACGTAACTCCCAATGCAGGATTAGACCTACATTTTCCAGATATTCACATCTAACCGTAAACACTCAACAACAAAACTATACAGAAGGTTTGTTGAACCCTGTTTCAATGTCAGGAACATTTGAGCAAATAGAAACACAATCTTTCTGGTTAATGGTTGCCTTTCCCTCCTTTAGTGGCCTGCCTGTTATAGTGTCCAGCTATATGGCCACTGAATAATGAACCAATAAAGTCTCGGCCATGGCAGGGAAGCCCGCGTATGGGTGCATGCAATAAGACCTCAGTCCCTCTCAACCTCTCTCCTGAGGCCACGAAACCGGCTGTGCTGCCTAAGCCACATCACGTCCCATAATCAGGGTCACTTATGGAGTCAAGACTAAATACTCATTCAAGAAGGAAAACCGGTGTTCTGCATGGCCACTGGACCTTTCCTTGACTCCAAGCAGTCCGTTAAGGCCGAAACAAGCCATCCAACCTTATTGTAGCGTCCAGAACTAGGCGTGAGCTTATTGTCTTGTTTTGGATATGTTTGGTGATGAGATTGTGGGATGTGAGGTGTATGTCTTCTGAATGAGGTTTCCTGTCTGCTTTATGATGCCCCTGTTGATAACTGTGCTTAGATTTCTCTATCTCTATTTCTTTAACTTGTGAGATAAAGAATTGTATTTGGTATGTTTTTTGTACTGTTTAGTTTTTTTTTACTCATTTTTGTCCACAGGGACACAGAAAGGTGTTTTAGGCTGGTTTGGAAATATCAAGCATATATATATATATATATATATATATGTATATATATATGCGCAACCATTATAGGGTTACAGTACAATGGGTTGTACTGGAGATTTAATCTAGAAGCAACAAATAGCAGCTTGAAAAATGTAAATCATGCAAACTCCTCATAGAGCAGGGCCACATAGTGCTAAAGTGAGTGGTACATAAAACAGCCTATCATAAGCAAAAGAACTGAGCACCTAGAGCTTCAAGAAATGGGTTTTCATGGCTGCCATGCCACCACTGTACTCAGTGGAAATGTGCTCTTTGGACTTATTAATCTTGCTTTCCAATCTGGGTGTCTGATCAGGGTTTGGCAGATACCAGCAAATCACTGCCTCCTGGAATACACAGTAGCAACAGTGTAGTTTGGTGGAGGTGGGATGCTCATATTGGGTTGTATTTTGGGATTTGGAAAAGGCCCATTAGTTCTAGTGAATGATAATGTAAATGCCAGTTCAAGTCTGATTGTGCCACATGCACAAAGAAACTCAATAAAGAAATGGTTTGATGAATTTGGTGTGGAGGAACTAACAGGATAGAAATGTTATCAAAAACCTTACCAGAAAAGGATGGGCTATTAGAGCTGCAGAGGGGGGACACTCTGTTTTATTGTCCATGGTATTGGAATGGGAGGTGATGATTAGGTGTCCACATACTTTTGTCCATGTAGTTCACTGTGATGGTGTGTCCATATAGGTGAACTAGGCTATCACATAGGTCAGTTCCAGAGGAAGGGCAGCAGAAAGAGGAAATATGTCATAATTTTTTACATGCAGATCTTGTACAATTTTTTGCTTGGAAAATTAACAAAACATGTTAAATCATGTTAATTGTAAAACTGACACATAGAGATGTGATGCTTAAACTGTGGGGCAGTGCAACATGCAACATTGTATGGCAACTACAGGGGGTGCTGCAGCTTTCCTCACCTAAAAATGCACAAAGGTGTGTATTCAGGGAGTGTGAAATCAAAAATCAAGAACCTTTGAGTATAAAGATTGATTTCAGAATCAAAAACAAACCATTCTTAAACTACCTTGATCTGCATGCACTTCTCCTAAATCAGGAATGAGTTCCTGTAGAAGAATTGACAAGCCCACAATAGGTTGCGCTCCCGTCAGTCATGGAGTGTTTCCAGAAAAACAGTCCATCTCTGTTCGGCACGCTGTCAATTAAACCTGACGAACATCAAAGTGAGTGTGGACTGAAACAGCACTTTTACCCCAGGGTGGACGGTTCTGCCCTGTTTTAAAACAGCTACAGTGGAAAAGAAGTCCTTCTTCAAGAGAACAACAGCACTCCAGTAATAAAAGATTGATTTTTCTGTAAATACTAAAGACACCATTAACATCTGATGTCTCCGGGAAAAAATTGCTCATATTACACAATGAGTTTTCTAGTGAAAGTTCCAACATCTCTGTGAATTAAATGGGATTATTGCTACATACATGGTACAAGTGTCAGGATGCCGGGGGTGGAATCCCCAGGACCCTGAACTGCCTCTTGGGAAGAAACAGGCTGGAGAACTGGAATCCATTCTGTGGGTACTTTATTCAACGTAAGGAAAACAAAACCTGGCACGGTGGCCGTTACAAACAATACTATAGGGTTACTGACTAGACAAAAGGACATGGG
>JBBPDC010000109.1:3072707-3091009 GCA_037974485.1 Hemigrammopetersius urotaenia | reverse complement strand
ACCAAAAACACGTGACACAGGGCAAAACAAAAGTCAACGCAAAACACGGTGGCCATCAATGGCCCTCAGCCGTGACAACCGGTTTAGTCTCTGTGTACAAAGAGACTTTTGGTCCCACAGTTGTAAGGTTCTACAGTTTTATGAAGTAAAGAAAACCTTCTCGATTTTATTTTAAAATCACCGAAGCTAACAGGCTAATTGCCTGAACCAAAAATATATTGACAAGTAATATTTAACATCTAAGTTTAAGAACTGAAAGTATAGACAATAACAATACAGACAATAACAAATTGATTGCTTGTCAGAGGGCACATAATGGAATGGTAAATAGATTTTGTGTATAGTGTGTATATATTACATTTATATTAGTTAAATTCAGCTCAAAATGTGTTAAATAAATCTTTGCTTAAACGCCTGCATGAGATTCCTCTTCCAGGTCTATTGAGCAATTTTACTTGCCAATTGTGAGGCAATCAGTTTCCCGTTTCATTTACAATGAACAAAAGGCAGCAGAGTATGGAGAGGTCAATTACTGCACTTGGTTACACTCAATTATACTAATCTCAGACTCATCAGTCCAGCTGGAGGTCATGCGAGAGTGTGACCTTCCATGTGTAATGAAATTTTGCTCTTTAACCCTGCCATCACAGCCTGATACACTGAACTGACACCACTGTGCCTCGGCTCACATCACACAGGATTTCTAGTGAGTTCGCTCTTTCCACAAGCAGTCAGTGTATTAAGCATCTGTAGTACAAGTGAAAGGCAGCATGAAGCTCACACTTTCACATAGTTATTGTTTCTAATAATAGCACAACTTGACACATATTTCTATGCATTTTTGTCACATAGTATTCAATCTCTTCCCCAGCCATCCACAGGATTTCAAAGAAATGGTGATTCATCTTCTTCCATTTGCCTACGCTCTAGTTTAAGATTCTACAGGTGCCATGGTAACAAGATAATCAATGTTATATATAGGTATACAGATTAATTATACATACACCTACAGAAAACAATAAAAGACCACTGCAACTTATTTTGACATTAGCATCTCTGAGTATATCAACCATTCCAGTCCAGTGTCTGATAAATTCCTACACAAGCATCTCATTCTGCTTTATGAGGGTCTGACTAGTGATCAGCTGAATCACATCTTATTTAATGAGGAATAGTATAAAAACACTGCTGTAATCGACTCTCTCCTCTCGCAATGAGACCAGTTGTCACGGGTCGGGCCACGAAGCCCAGACCCGGAGCTACCTCGGGGCATGAAACAGGCAGGCAAACCAGAGGTCATGCTGTGGTCACTTTATTAAAGAAAACAATAGAAAGCAAACAGGCACGATGGCCTCCAAGAGTTTAAACAGGACAAAAAGGCAGGAAACAGGCAAGGAATATGAGGCGATGGACACATGAGGATTGACTAACAGACACAGACTTATATACAGACCCAATCATGAGACAAAACACAAGGCAGGTGAAAACAAAGGACACGTGACACAAACATAAACATGAATCCAAAATAAAAGTCCCAAAACATGAACAGAAAAGCAGTGGATCTAATGGCCACTGACCGAACCGTGACACCAGTCAGATGGTAAAACACTACTAGAAGTACGTCAAAGGTCATTTATTGCCATTTTGTTTGAGTGAACAAGAGAATTGTTTTCTTTAAATAATTCTTCTGTAAACACTACATCATTTCTCTTATTTTGATGGCAAAGCTGTTCAGTTGCACCTAAACAAGATAAGGGGCTGTATCATTTTAATTCTCAACATTTTACTGTCTTTGCCTGCGCTGTCCATGTAAAATTGTTTATTTACTATATAATGTGAGAAAATCCATAAAATTCTTCCCAAGACGACACATCACAGACATAACATACACAGTCTGTGATAAAAAACTGCCATGTCTATTCTTAAAGGCCCCTAAATGTACACATTGTTCCAGTCACTCTTTCTTTAGTCTTGCACTGGAGCTATGAGGCTCGTGTAGGTGACAAGTAATTACCATCACGCACTTTCCAGAAAGGCTGTCACATCAGACAGACATGCTTATGTGGTTTCTGACACTGCATACAAATATTTAAATCTGTTTGGATGAAGGGAAATGTTGCACATATTTAATTGATCTCTTTAACTCTTGGTTGAATTTCTCAGTTTAGTAAATAGCACACAAAGCTCATCGAAACTCTGAACGTTTAACAGAAGACACGTCAGGGTTGGCCTGTGCTTGGTTTCATGATCCACAGCTCAATGGGGGTGAATCCCCATGAGCCTCTCTGATTTATGATCCTAATATTGGTGGTGACGCTGGGATTTGTGGTCCAGCTGAGGGCCATCAGATACATGATGAGGCCACTGTAAAGTTCAAACTGACGGCCTTTACACAAGTAGCTGTAACGAGACCAGAGAGAGAGAAAGGGTGAGAAAAGAGAGACAGAGAGGCAGAGAGAGTGACAGAAAGAGGCAGAGAGAGATACAGAGAGAAAGAGAGAGAGACAGAGACGGAGAGACAGAGAGAAACAGAGAGAGAGAGACTGAGAGAAAGAGAGAGAGAGAGAGAGAGAGAGAGAGAGAGAGAGAGAGAGAGAGAACAAGGGAAATGGGCTTAGTCAACCCTTAAAAGAATTATATATATAATGTGTGTTAATATATATATATATAATGTAAATGTCTTTGGAACATATACAAATAGTTTAAAGTTTATATCAACATTGAATGTATTTCTGACAGCTAAACCAAAAATTTATTAAATGTCACAGTTCATGACATATTCCATTTTTATTTAAAATGCAATAAAGTTTATGTACTTATCAAGTATAAACGAAAAGTAAAATACACATTAAAAAATACATAAAGAATGTACTGGTCCCCTGAAAGACATGAAACAAAGATATGAAAAGGTGAAAGAACTAAACAAACAACTGATGAATGCAAATCTGGACAGACCAAGGGTTAACACACAAAATATGTTCAAGGTCAGTGAGTTAACACCCAAGACAGAAAAGCCCTGAAGTTTTACTTTACTGTCTTGTGAGAGCTAAAACATAAATACCAAAGTGTTAAGGACACAGAGATGTTCACAAGTCATTTTTCAAGTCCAAGTCAAGTCTCAAGTCTTTAGTCCCAAGTCCAAGTCTATAGTGTGCCGTTCGTAAAAACAGCTTAACAAATTTAGAGATGTCATTTTTGCAGCATTTAGTGCAAATTTTAGAGCTAAATGTGTTAATAGTGTTATGTTTTGGTACATTTTCTGCGTAAATGTTAAATGTTAAATTGAAATGTTAAATCTAAATGTTAAATCTTAAATGCAAATGTTAGATATATTCAGTAATCCCCCTCTTTTTGCGGGTGTTACGTTCCACCCATTTATAGTTTAATGCATTATGCTTAAAGAAAATGTAAAGGTAAACCCATATTTGTCCCTTTTCATTTAAATTTCCCGCCAAGATATGCAACTCGGAAGGTTGTGGGACAAAATTATTGGGACACGCGGAGGTGAACGGTTTTTGGGGAATAACCCCGGATCTACATGGGCTAAAAATCCAAATGAGGGCTTGTTGGAAAGGTCTTCTGGAGATCTACCGAACTGTAAACTTGGAAGGTCATATGCAACTTGGAAGGTCACAGGACAAAAGTATTGGGACACCGCGGTGAGGTGAACTTCCCTTGTGTGGAAGCATCCAGAAAAAATATATATTTATTGCCACAAAAAAGCAAAAAGCGGAGGATATTTGCAGTTTCCGCGTTATTGTGGGGATTTCCACATAAAACTATGAGTTTGGTCCTCTAAAAAAATCCAGTGTGAATCCACGACAAAATCTGAGGACATTACACTATGACTGTGAATTCTCCAAAGAAATCCAGTCAGTCCACAGCAGGCGGCCCTCCACACAGAAGTGCTTTCTCTGGCAAACCAGGCTCCAGTGCTCTTTGGCACCATCTCCCCACTAGAAGACTCATGTGTATCCTATTCTTCAGATCCTGGCAAAAAAAATAAAACCTTTCCTTTTATAGTGATGGACCTGCAACTTGATACTCAAACTTTTATATGCTCTCCACTGAGCCACACCAGAGGGGGTTCTTGAAAGTGACATGGAACTTCTTTGAGGCACGCCACAGAGACGGTGCACCAGATGGAGTGGGAGCACTGAAGGGAACAGCTGACACATTAGTTCATCAAGGGAAAGATATTTCTGATGCACAGAGCTTTTTCCAGCAAGGTGATACAAGCAAGGTGAAGCTCTATGATGTGAGTGAGGAGGAAGCAGAGAAGAAGGATGAAGCTTTAAGGTAAGTGACCCAGTAAAGTCACCAAGAGAATGGAGTTCCTCAGCATATGTCCCGGCCTTTTCAAATACATGGGGCATCAGCTGTTTCTGCCAGGCTGCTGAGGGGTCCATGCCACAGTCTATAGGAGGTTATGAATCCTACCCTGCCATTATCCTGCACTGGAATGGAGTGATTAAGCTCCTCTGGCCATAAGTGTAAACTGTCCATTATTCACGCGTGAACTCGCCACAGCACGCAGCATGAACAGTGCAAATAGTTTGCATTTAACCCATTCACCAAGTGAAGCAGTGGGCAGCTAGGGACACAGTGCCTGGGGAGCACTGTGAGGGGACGGTGCCTTGCTCAAGGGAACCTCAGTGGTGCCACTGGCAATCCTGGGATTCAAACCCACACACAAACATGAACAAAACCCATTAAATACATACAAGACTAAGACAAGAACCAATGAATGAACACAATAAATAAACACAATCACTTAATCCTAAACACAAGACTCCACTAACCACCTGCCCACTACCTGCCCCATGCCTCAGAGATGATGTTAACCGGTTGGGTGATGTGCCTCAAATGTGTGGGGCAGCTGCACAAATAAAAGAGGGCACCAGGAAATGTAAAATGGGGACAGTTTTGAGTTTACTGCTTGTACTCATAACTTAGTAACATTGCTTGACATAAAAAGTAGCAGACAGTTGCAGTTTAGACAATGAACTTTATCAGACAAACTAGTCTTTTACAAGTCATATCTATTTCATTTCTGTCTGAGAATAATTATCTTTGGTCTTATGCATTTCACTGGTGCTTTGCTTTGTTTTTTTCTGTCTCAACAAATAAAAATGTCACATTTGACACGATAATGATTTTACATTCATTGAACTTTGCTACACTTTAGGATGAAGATGTGAAGGATGGCATCATTACTTGTTTGAAATAAATAAAAAATAATCGGATTTGTTACACATTATATTCCGTGACTCAGGTCTTACATTAGTATCAGATCCTCAAAGTATGAGGTGTGGCCTCCATGGATCGGACTAGTTTGTACAGATTGAGTTCTAGAAAATTGGGAGGCCAAGTCACATGTACATGCATTTTTTTGCCACTTGGTATTCCATCTCTTCCCCAGCTAAGTGGAACACTCACACTTAACAGTTCAAACGATATAAAAGCAAGTGTTAACTTTTTAGCTACAGAAGCTCTTCTGTGGGATCCGAGCAGACTAGCTAGTCTTCGTTCCCTGTATGCATTAATGAGCCTTGGGAGCTCACGGCCCTGTTGTTGGTTCACCAGTCATCTTTCCTTTCACCACATTTGGTAGGTACTAACATGTCCGTACCAGCAACACCTAACAAAACGCGCTGTTTCTGGAGATGCTCTGATCTAGTCGTCTGGCCATCACAGTTTAACCCTCGCCAAAGTAGCTCAGGTCCTTACTCTCGCCTATTCATTCTGATTCCAGCACGTCAGCTTTAAGAGCCAACCCTTTACTCGCTGCCTAATACATGCCACCTCTTGACAAAAGCCTTGTAACAAGATCACCAAGTTTAAGGTCGTGGCCGATCAGTGAATAGGTAACACGCCATCTATGAACCGACTCTTTGAGCTTTCATTATGATTTAGGACCAGAGCTTTAGTCTCAAACTGCGCTGACCAAGGGGGTTTTGTTTTTTAGAAGGATGTGGGGGATAAACACTAAATTAATCATGTTTTGACTGAACTTGCTGGGGACCGAAATTTGCTTATGGAGGCTCGTGATCACATGAAATATTAACAGCTTTTCTCCACTAGCAGGCGGGTTCAAGAATGTGGGCAGCGCAGGGGGGCAAAGACATCTCACACACACACACACACACACACAAAGAGCCTGGCACTTGGCGATGTGCTTTTGGAGCTTGTTTTGATGAGACAGAAATGAAAAAAAAACGAGAATAATAAGTTCCTGTATAGAATGTGGGTGAAAGTATTGGAGTGGGCTGGAATAAGTAGGCTACATCAGCATTCACATAAACATTGCACAGAGCTGCAGTGAGCCTAAAAAACATCATTCAAGTTTCTTTATAGTCGCACAACACTAACATAAGTGCTGTATGCACACAATAAACAGTAATGTTAAAAAGAACAAACACCTAATGACTGCACATATATAATTTGTACAATTACTAGAAACACCAAGAAAGTTATTGGTGTCTATGGAAATATGTGGGGCAGCTGGAGCTGGTGGCTTGGTGTTTAGGTTGTTTCCCATCATAAAGTTCCCCGGGTGCTGCGTCAATACACACTGCTTCACTTGGTGAATTGGTTAAATGCAGAAAAGTTACATTATTTTACATTATATTATAAAATTACATTATTTATATTGTGTGCTGTGTTCACACATTACTATAAAGGGGCCTCTTTAACAAAACAGTGGAAACTAATACTGTCCAAGTTGAGGAGTTTAAGTGCAGTAAACTGTATTTCTCTCATTTAAATGGAAAGAACCAACATCCAGCAGACACTTACATTCACTTGGAAGTTCCCTGATCACACCATTTTAAACCTAAAGCTGATTTCTGGACCCTAAGCATTAAACTGTCCTGCAGAATATGAAAGTACACTCTGCTCATCTCTTGTAATGCCCATAAAACCAAATACAATACACATTCAAAAGCTTAAAAGACACCCGTTCATCCATCTATTCTTAAATCAAGAGTATGAAGAATGAATTGATCTAACAGCCTCTACTCTTCTGATGTGGCTTTCCACTAGAACTGAACTGCTTCTGTTTTTTGATTGCATTCAGCCTCAAGGGTATTAGTAAGGTAGGGTATTGATGCTGGATAATTAGTTCTGGAGCACAAACATCGCTCCAGCTTTTCCTAAAGGAACTGGGTTGAGGGGTTTATATCCCTCCAGCCCAGACTTGGCTCCGGACATGGTGGCTCATGTATGACCTCTTCAGAGCATCTCATTCTGTGATCAGTGCTTTTCCATAGAGATCATACAAGTGTGTTTGTACAATTAGACACTCGTGTGAACTGTGGGTGGAGCTAATAGCTGGAGTGGAGGTAGCTCAGTGGGAAGGATACTTGCCTCCAGACCAAGACATCATGGGTTCGAATCCTACCTTCAGCACCACCACTGGGTCCCTGAGCAAGACCCTTAACCCCAAGTTGCTCCAGGGAGACTGTCCCCTGTAGTTAAGGAATGGAAGTCGCTTTGGATAAAAGCGTCTGATAAATGCCATATATGTAACTGTACGCTACGTCTTAGCGGTAATAGAAGAAGAACCCTGTTTTATACCCTTAGTGGAAATTTTAATTTTGTAAATGTTACATAAGGATAACATGGATAGATCTAAGTATGTCAGAGGAACAAAGGAAAATGTTTGGAACTTATAGTTATATCTTATGGCACATTATGGCAAATTAAGTAAACAGCATCTATAAGCTATTATGAATGACCCTTAACACCCTCCACACAGGCAAGTATCAGCTGCTGAATTTTGATTGGCTGTCGGCAGTTATTTCATTGAGTGAACCAACTGTAAGAGATATAGTCATGGTTAAACAACTTTTTTGAATTAAAATTAAAATCCCTGAGGATGACATTTCATTAAATTTGGCATGTGCTAATAATGCAACATTCCAGCTGATGATCTTTTCTGTGTGAGGCATGCATATTCTTCCTATATTCTACGCTGGGTTCTCAGGTTTCCTCCCACGGTCCAAATATATGCATGTCAGGCAACCTGGAGATGCTGCATTGCCTTCAAGTCTGTGTTTGTGTCTGTCTGGTGTGTTTCTATGCCTTTCATGCTATCACCGTCTCCAGGAACACCCACAAACTGGTTAAGAATAAGCAGCATGGATAATAAATTAAGTAAAAAAAAAAAAAAAGCTTCTGGCATTGATGTTATTCACTGGGTGGTGTGTGTGAGCCAGTCCAACTTGCCATATGCCAACAAATATCATTTTTAGCTCTTTTTTTTTTAAAGCATTGAGCCATTACCCAAAACGTGCTTTGTGCCTCCGCCACTTCAAGGGACACTGTGCGAAGGGAAACACCCACCTATGGCCACAAATCTCTTATTTGATATCTATCATGTGGGGCTAAAAGCACACCAAATTTCACTTGAATTGGTGAAGTCTACATATAAAAAAAAAAAAGTCAGCCAAAGATGGAAGAAAGAATATTTGAAAGACACCATCACAATGAAACTGACACTATTTAGTTTGTCATCTAAAGATAAAATAAGACCCCATGGTGTTGCAGTGGGTAGTGCAGTGGCCTCACACCTTCAGAGTTAGGGTTTCGAGTCTGGGTCCTGGCCATGTGTGTATAGAGTTTGCATGTTCTCTTCATGGTGGTGTGGGTTTCCTATAGGGTCTCCAGTTTCTCCCACAGTCCAGAGACATGAGGTCAGGTGAACTGGGGATTCTAAACTGACTGTAGATGTGTGCGAGTGTGAGGTGTATGAGCCCTATTGTGCACATTGGCTCTGGGTACCTGTGACCCTAGTAAGGTTTAAGCAGTTACAGAAAATGGATGAATCTAAGGGTTATTAAAGTTCTACATATTCACGGTGCAAAAACTTCATTAAAAATATGTAACTATAAATTTAAGTTTTTTAACCATTTAACCATCAGCCCGTCACACCTGGGACTCGACCCAGAATCTCCAGAGCAGGCCTCACCCCTGCCACCAAGTGCTAAGACTGGGGCTAATAAATGTCATCCCAGATGAAAACCCAATCAATTGCACTCAGCCCAAAGCTACGTGATTACAATTTTCACAGTCACACATCATTCCCTCTGCTTGTTAAGAGATGGGTCCATTCATCTTGCTGACATAAATTAGAAACAAAAATGAGTCTAAACAAATGAGGCGGACACCATGAACACGTTAGCCCGTGCGCCGCAACATGCACTAAACTCGTTAGCCAATATTTTCAGAGCTAAATGGGTTTAGACACTGTTCGGCTGGAAACTCATCTGACCCGTGGGCGCCGAGGCTCACACTGAGCTTCAGGTGTAACAAATATATCACAGCATTACACGGGGCTCCTGCTGGGCCGGCCCACACTGTGAAATATCGCAGATTAAATGGCTCTGTTTAAGTAACAGGGTTAGCATCCATCAAAGATTTGCCTTTTTCTTCAATCCAGCTTAACTACTGCAATTGCAGTCGTCTACTAGCCAGCAGAGCTTATTAGAATAGTCCGTTACATTGGGGCTGAGGTCAAAGGGCAGTTGTAAAACGAAGAACTGAACACACAGATCCACTAGAGGCCTGGACTGCCTAAGGATGAAGCTTTAGATACAGGCGGTCTAATGGGACCAGTGACAGCTTGAGGTCCTGTGCAAGGAGGGTCATGTGTGGGCAGAAAAGTCCACTTAAAAGGCCTCCTACCGGGCTTTCCACCTAAATTTGGAAGAAGCAAAGCCGGCCTCCACTCCACAACGCATGAGCAAATCAAATTTCTCACAATTAGCTGATTTTACTTGACAGGCACCTGGGTGAGAGAGCATAGCCACCGATGGTCACTCTTTTGATTGGACTATCAGTCCTACAGCTATGCAAATGTGATGTGAGGGAATTGTGAGACATGGGATACAGGGGGTCTATACAACAGAAGCAAAACTAACCCACCATTTTCTTTTGAAAAACGCCCAACCAACCTACAAGACAAAAAAAAAAGAAGTCATTTTTGGAAAAAGTACTTTATAATTTATGAAAAGTACATTTTACAAAATGTTTCAGAAATCTGACACGGCTGGGTGGTTCATCATTAGGTGAGACAGACGGCCAACTTGATCTAAAAAGAGAGGGAGGAAAAGGTAAAAAAAAAAAAAAGAAAAAAGTATGACTTACACAGTGTACTGTAGAAAGGTCTATGAATATAATAGCATTATTACTATGCATTTTTATAAAATAAAATCTGTTTCCCCTACCTTGGGTCTTGCAGCGCAGTCTTGTGAAAAATACTTACCTATTTCAGTTTGTATGCTGCAAAAAAAACTGTTTTGGAAATTTGCTCTTTTTGTGAGGAAGGGGGGTGGGGGGTGTTGAAATGGTCTTTATTTTTTCAGCCATCTGAAATCTTTTTTTTTCTTTTTTTCCATCAGTGCTGCTGCTGCTAAGGCAACACAGCTCTCATTTTTTCTTTTCTTTTCTTTTTTAGCTGATTTTTTTCTAGACCATTTCAGTTCTTTATTTTTTTTTTTTACATCTCAAATTAAAGCCAGTAGAAGCAAAGCAGTCATACAAATCATTAAAATTCATACATAAAATATGTACACAAAAGCAACTACCTTATGTAAGCTTACCATTCTAATCAAAGCTTACTACCTGTAACATAAGTTGTGTTCGTCTGAAATTTTGAAATTAAAACATTCTTCATTTTATCACTAAATTCACTGTGATATTTTTTGTCCTCAGAAATGCAAACATGAAATGTGGTTTCACATTTATCCAGTTTCCAAAGCGGAAAGGAAAGAGAAAAAAAAAAAAAAAACCCACAAAAGCAAGAAACTCACTCCTAACACATGAATCTGCTCAGCATTGCTTTGTTAAGGTTTAGTGATGATAAAAAAGATCAACGGCATACACGTGGCAAACAGAAGCTTAAAAAAAATCATCAAAAAACAAAAGAAAGCAGGAAGTGAAACGCTGGACATGTGGCCAGGCCAAAGAGCAAAAGTTAGATGTCTTCATCTGCGCCACGAGCGAGATTCATTATCCTCCTCCTCTTCATCGTCGTCCTGCAGGAGGGCATCGTCCACCAGAGAATCCTCTTGGAACTACAACCAATCAGAAAGCAGAGATGGGCAGTCATGACAACGTTGTGATGTAAGCGATAAATTCACAAGGTTTTTACACAATATGAGCAATTCCTCCAGGATCAACAGTGCTATTTTATTCTGACTCTGAAATAAACATATTAGATTTAGATGACTTTTTTAAAATAATTTTAAAAAAAAACATGAAACAGCTGCAATACTCTGGGTTTGAGCAAGAATCAGTTTAATGAGACCTAATATGCCTGAATGGGATTTTTTGTGTTGCGATTATTGATAAGGAGTTTTCAATAATGATACACAACATGTGACTTCTTCTGAAATGACCCATTAAATTTAACAAGGACCATGTTTGACAAACGAAGTAAAAATATAATACTTTTAACAAACCACTAGTAACACAACTGAACAAAACTTATGCTTGCATCTTCAAAGACACTACTGCAATTTGATAAATATTAGTCATTTGCACCATCAGTAGCAGCTGTTAAGCCTCGGATTCTCTGCTTGATGAGAGAGGCCCGGCCATGAGATCACAAAGTCGTATGATGCAACTGATCAACGGCTGCTGCACCACATCAGGGTGACAGCTGACAGAAGCTAACGGCTAACCCTAGGCAAAATGCTACTGTTGCCCCGAGAGACCGATGTACACTCCGTCTCGCTCTAATGCTAGATCCCTTTGTAACATTATTAACATTTTCGACTAACATTTCCTCAGACTCCAGCTCTCTACACAGCACATGGCCGCTGAAAGATCTGTTCGCACGTTGTGCTTCCGCTTGTATTTGTGGCTGAGGCTAAGAAAAGTTCGATCAGAAAAAAACTGACAAATACAGTAAACCAGTAAACTGGTGAAAGAGATTCTGCACCAGTAAACTGGTGAAAGAGTATTTCAATTTTTCTTCTGGTATCGAAGTAGCTACCCAGAATCATGTAGCCTAATTTCACTTGTATTAGCATCAATTACACAATTTGTTGCACAGATGAAACTGAATGGGCTGTGGGAGAGAAGCTCACCTCCTCTTCCTCCGGCTCCACCGCCTCAGTGTCTGCTGCGCTGAGGGAAACGGGTGGTTTATGCCAGGCCAGACGAAGCTCCTGGTTATTCAACCTCACTCCATGTACCGCCGCCTGGAACAAGAGAGCTTCAGTTAAGTCCTGGCTAAGTAACAAACAAACAATCCATATGAGAGTGTACATTAAAAAGTCTGTGGGTGCACTGTTGTGTACTAAAGAGGTTCAGCGGTACCTGTTCTGCCTCTGTGCGGGTTCTGTAGGTGATGATGGCATTCAGACTGCCGTCTTCCATTCGGCAATCCTCAATCTCCCCAAATTGCTAGTAAGACAAACAAATTGAAGACAAGACATTGCTTTTTTTTTTTTTTTTTTTTTACGATAAAGTAGCTAGTAGTATCAACGTCAGTAACATTTTTCAGTTTTGCCCAAACTAAGATAATCTACTAAAACAAAACAAAAAAGTAAGCACAAAATTCAGGCGTCAAGACAGTGTCCATTTTTTAGAGATCATACAGTGTTAGAACACAAATATGCAAGTCTTTTACAGAGTACTTAACAAAGCACAGTTTGAGCCAAGAGTATGATCATTTAAGAATGCTGCC
This sequence comes from Hemigrammopetersius urotaenia, assembly GCA_037974485.1. Classification (NCBI taxonomy): domain Eukaryota; kingdom Metazoa; phylum Chordata; class Actinopteri; order Characiformes; family Alestidae; genus Hemigrammopetersius; species Hemigrammopetersius urotaenia. The sequence goes on along the minus strand of JBBPDC010000109.1, from coordinate 3,078,312 downwards.
GAATGTGAATTAGTGGGACTTCCGTTACTTGTAGCACCAGAGTACAGCAAAAGAAGCAAACTTCAGGCACAAAACGTATCTTTTATGCAATTATGTGGTAGGGCACCGTTTCCCAACACCAGATTTGTAATATCCTTTGCCACAGTTTAGTGTTTTCTAGTGTTTGATTCAACAGATCAGCCCATATTAAAGACCACCCAGGATAAAAGGGGGTGTATAAGAGGAGGGGAAACACTAAGTGTGCAGACCATGGTAAAGAACGTGTGATCTAAGAGAGAAAGCAGCTTGTTTTGAACTGTGATTTTAACTGAGCAGATGAAATGGCATCACTAAACCATTAGGAAACACAATATACAGCTTTCTAAACCCACTGCAAAGTGTGGCAGTAACTCACTGCAAAGTGTGGCAGTAGGTCGACCCGATCTGCCTCAGTGAAGCCGCTAATTTCCAGAGCTCTAGGCCGATGGTCCACCACAGCATGGGTGGACACACCTCTCACTCGGCCCCTAATACCCCGTCCACGGCCTCTAATGGTACCTCGGCCCCTGGTGTGGGCCCCCCTCCCACGTCCTGGGGTGAGTAGACCTCTTTTGGCAGCCTGGTAAAAGAGAGACAAATGAGGACACTACTACCACCCAGTGGCAATTTTTAGAACTACAGCAAGCAGTACATAAATTGGTTCACAATTTTTTACCACTGTTACATCAGTATTAATTTTCAAGCAAATTAGAAATGCAATCAAATGTTCCTCCTTTAACCCCATAAATTACAGGCATCTCATTCAGTTATCGTAAGATTTAAAGTGTAACTTTATGTAACTTCTATGGAAATGTTTTGTGGTGATGAGGGTGATCAGCTTTGTTAGTGAAAGTGCTATAACATCATCCAATAAGAGCAAACCTCAAGCTGCAGTTGGGTGTATTTCAGTTTGAGCTGAGCTGTGTCCTCCCCAGCTTGAGTTTTCTTGTACAGGTCCAATTCAGTGTCCAGCAGCTCCTTCTGAGCCTATTAACATATAGAAACCACAACTATAGGTCACCTAAACCAACTGGAAAAAAATCAGACTGACCAGTTTAATTGGAGTATTGACTCTGAAAAGACGTTTAAGAAGTTAATCAAAGAAGGAAGGCCCATTTATATTCTCTCATTTTCTACTTTACAAGTGTTTAAGTATTCATCAATACTTCAGATTAAAACCATAACTTTGACATTTTGTGCATCAAATTAAATAAAAGATTCCTAAAATCGCACGGCCAAGGTGACACACTGAGGTAGGTGTATGTGTGTATGTGTTTGTACCTGGGCCTTGGTTTTAATGCCGGTCTGCAGCATGTTGGTGCTGGAGAGGCCTTTAATCTCCTCCTGCAGTTTGCCAATGCCGTTTGTCAGCGCGGTCAGCGTCTGCATGATCTGAGCCTTATCCTCTGCTTTCATGCTCTTATTCTTCTCCAACTTGGAGATTAGCAACTGCAAACACACACAGTTTTCACTCTCTTCACACATGCCTTCGCTTTGAGACAGTCAATCCCCAATCACATTACAGAATGCAGCTTTTAACTTACTTTCTGAGTCTCAATGTGCTTCTCCAGAATCTCCTGCTTCTTCTTTCTCACATCCTGCTGAAGCTTTAGTGCCTCCTGTTGGATAAAACAGGATGAGCATTTAATCAGGATCTTGACTTTCTCAGTTATACGGTCACAGAAACTACATAAGTCCTTTTGAGATTTGACTGCTTAACACAATGGAGCATAAAACTACATTACTTTCTGCCCTAGCCTTGTATTTCCCTGCAGCTTAAAGGAAAAACATAACAAACCTGTTTCTTTTTTAGTGCTTCCTCAGGGTTAACAGATGCCCCAAATGGGAAACCCTTTAGGCCTGGCTTCATTGCTGCTGGATTGTAAAATGTCTTAGTAAGTCCAGCTGAGGTGGAAAAGACCTGCAGGAAATCAGGGGGGAAGTACAATGTGAAACACAATGAATTTGTCTCATTAGTGTTAGTAGGGCCTGGGAAAAACACAGACACTTAACATGTAATAAAAGAGAGCAAGGACCTTTCCTACTGCTGGTTTAGAGAAGCCCAGTCGCTCTTTCACAGAAGATTTGGCTGCATTCTGTGAAGAAAGAAAACAGAAATATTACTACAACATGGCCACGGGTCACAAAAAGATCGCTGGCCAAAAGAAAAAGTAAAAGGGATAACATTGACAATAGTGGAGTTTCTAATTGCAGGCTTTTTAATAAGTTTACTTGAACAGCAAACACTAGATCAACACTGAGTCACAAGGACCCCTAGCTACAGTAGAAAATAACTGAAAGTGTCAATAAACTGCTTTCATAGCCTCTAGCGGTCACTTTTCCAAAGGTGATTCAGCAACCAGAAGGTTGAAGTGCACTAACACCCACTTCCCTGCTGACAATGTTGCACTGCTTCCAGGTTGCACAGAGCCGGGCAGTAAATTGCCCCAACAGATCTCTTAAGTGTAACGAATTATCTAACCTTACAGATTTATCATCTTTTTCTTTTAAATATATCCATAGATCACTCCGCTTAAATCTCCATTCAGTCCAGTCTGGAGCTCGAGACATCACAGTACTACAGCAGACACCCAGGCTAACACCAAACTAGATGCACTTTCACAAGAAAACCCAAAGTGTGATTGTGTGGTTGATATAAAGACTAGTGTTTTATGGGCAAAAATGTTGCATTTAATAAAAAAAATACCAAGGATTTGAACTTGCGATCTTCTGATTAAGTGCACAGCATTCTACCGCTACACCACCAGGAGGAGGCATAAACCCAGTCTCTTAAGAAGGGATTTATGGGTAAGGACGGCAGAACGTATAGCTACATTTATTGGCTGACTACTTTGAATTAAACCACAACAAACAGTGACACGCCTTTTTTATAACTGACCTGAGCTGAGCTTTAGTCTGTTGTGAGTCTACCGTGTTTTGTTATGTGTTTGTTTCCCTACTTTTTGTTGCTACAACATAACTGAAGGTGAGTTGGGAAATCTGCATGTTTGATTAACCATGATCATGCCCTCTGGCTGACCTGTGAGGGCTGGGTGGGGTCTTGCAATGGTTCTGTGTTTCCAGTGAGCAGAGGGCCCAGTCGTTCCTTCACAGACTGTTTCAGAGAGGTGGCTGGAGGCTGCTGAGGCTGCTGCACATTCTGACATGCCAAGGGAATAAAACAGGCATCACACACGGACATATAAACACAGACGTAGTGGGTTACGCTGCTTCTAACCACACTGACTGGGATTCACACAACCCTATACCTTTAGCAAGATTACGATGATTAAATTGCCACTCAGCACCTGCCAAATGCCCTCAATGTAATGTCATTTGAGCATAATGTGATGTGAGAGGAGATGCCAAAACACATATATTTGAACCCTGGATAATGTTTATTTGTTCTGAGCGCTAAGAACAACGTGCCAAGCAGAAACGTATATCCCTTTCTGTGATATTTTATAGCTGACTACACAGCAAACAATCATACTTAACTCAACTGAATGTTTGTTAACAATGATCACAGGTGTTTACCATTGGTGGACCTGTGCGTGCTGGTGCCAATTCGTCCTCCCTGTGCCAGAAAACTTTAATGAAGCGGTTATTTAGAACAGCTTCTGTGCTCTGGATGGCCCGTTTTGCTTCCTCTGGAGATGCAAACTGGATCAACGCCCCCTCTGGGTCATTATTATATGCAACCTGCACACACAAACAATTTTTAATATCAGGACCTCAGCTATTCTGAATTCACATTTCTAGCAAGACTTACCATGCTTATAATTAAATTACTAATGGAACTGCCCACAGAAACTATGGTTTTTTCCCCAAATGTAGGAGCAGCCCTGGGGCTAATACACAATCTCTTAAGTGAAGACACATTTTACATTTAAAAAAAAACAAAAACTTTTTACTTGTTATGAAATGCTTGTTAATGAGTTGGTTAATTGCATCAGGTGAGTTAGAGCAAGAGAAAACCAAAACATGAAGGAAAGGGTGACTCAGTGACCAAACTGCTGACTGTCCACACTTCCAGTTTGTGGTCTGGCTTGCATGACCCATTTCTTAAACCTGATTATTTAAACCTGCACAAACCCTCATTAAGACCTCTTGACATGTTTCTAGTCTTTTTGAGACAGCCAGTCATTGATGTTCTAGAAATTTTACATTTTGAAAAATGTTTATACTTTCCCCCAATACTGCAAATTTGTCAGCGACTTTCGTTTAGAAAATATTTAACACATGGACACTGACTGGAACGGACAACAGGAATGGACTTTGGGACAAGACGTTGGAAGCCAATGCTCTTATTAAATAAAAAGGCAGTGTGTCAAAAACGCTGCGCTCACCTGGAGGTTGACTATAGTGCCAAACTTGCTAAAGTGCTCATTGAGTTTGCTGATGTTGTTGAGCTCTGGGGGAATTTGCCGAATGGCCAGTTTAGTATTTGGTAAAGAGAATGGCACTTTCTTATGATAGCCATGATGATTGGGCTTGTTGAAGTTGTGTCTGCGGAGAAACAAGAAAAACAGCAATTTATCGTACGCTTGACATAAACTGTCAAAAACGAAACAAAATAGAAGGTCGTCTCGTTTTTTAAATCGTTTCTATACATTTCTCAAAGCATGTAGCGGTAAAACTCCTGTATTGGATTTTTCATGTCTTATAAAAGAGACCGATCAGAGTGTTAATCTTACTTATCAAACCAAGGTTTCTTCAAGGGAATTCCTCCATCATGTAATGGCAAACCCCTCTTCCTGGAGTCAGATTCCAGAACAATCCGTGCACTATTGCTATTCAGCATTTTGTCTGCAGAACAGGACACAGGGAAAAAAATGTTAATCAATTGAATAAGAACACTATATTTAAATACTACACACAACAAATGAATGGTTACCTCGTGGGGGCATGTCCACCTCCCCCATGGTGAGTCCAATCAGGTTGGGCCGCTGGACATTGACCCTGTGTCTATACACAGGTCGCGAGGTCATACTGGGAGCCTCTGGATTATACACATCTGGTTCAAATGAATCTACAGACAGACAAAGCACAGACGTTGTCAAAAAGCTGTGAACACCTACAGCTTAAACATCTACTACTTGTATTTTAATGTATAATTTGTTTAAATGTAAATAGGACCCCAGTGTTAATGATACCTCAAACTTAGCTTTAAAAAACCTTTCTAGAGAGACTGAAATGAGATGAGAATATAGAACTGCATTAAAAAAAAAAAGATTAAATCCTCTATAGGATTAAAATAAACGAATGATTGACTCATCAGGAAGACAAGCGAGCTTAAAAGATATTACAGCCCAATACAAACTTTTCATCGACGATGTTTGTTCCTCTCCTACCTACGGCACCATATCAGGACAATTTTTAAAACAATAATGTCGATTGTAAATTTTCTTTTTTTTTTTTATTTACAAAGAATAAATCTTTGATTTCAATTAGAGCCCGACCGATATATCGGCAGGTCGATATTATCGGCCGATATTAGTCATTTTCCGAACTATTGGTATCGGCATTTATAATGGCCAATAAATGAATATTTCAAAAATAAAATAAAAACGGACGAAACACCCTT
>JBBPDC010000109.1:3048178-3059641 GCA_037974485.1 Hemigrammopetersius urotaenia | reverse complement strand
AAACGTCTGATGCATATGGTACATTTAACTGGAAACACTTCAGGAATCTCGAAGTCGTCATCTGATTGGTTGAATTTCATCGGATTTCCGGGAGACGCAAGTGTCGCGTTTATTTTCGGTCCGCCGGAAAACAAAGCACCCCCGCCCCCCCCGCGACCGACCTGAGCTCGACACCACAGCACTGATGGGAGGCTTGATTCTGTTTCTCCAACCGACTCCTTTTAACCTTTCCTTTTCAAACTAATGACATAAATCGATTCAACCAATTGATTCTCGTTCCTGGTCCACCATAGGTTGGATTTTTAGTTGCACAAAAATACTACATGGACAAAGTTTTGGGCCGCCTGACCAGGGACTTTAATATGGCTTTGGTCGTCCTATTGCAGCTCTGACTGCTTCCGCTCTTCTTGGATGGCTTTCCACAAGATTTTATATTTCTGTTGGAAATTGTGCCCATTCATTCTGTAGAGCATTTATGAAGTCAGGCACTGATGTTGGACGAAAAGGCCTGGTTCACAATCTCCATTCCAGTTCCGAACTCATCCAACCATGTCTTCATGGAGTTCTCTTTGTGCACTGATGCAGTCATGCTGGACTTTTGTACATATATATATATACCCTGGACCCTGGTATGCAGTACGTACATGGACTCCACATGACATGTGTGTGCTATTCCGGAACACAAGAGCAGTACATGCCACCGCCATGTCAGTGGTCTAGCGGGGGGTTCCTGATCATTAAAGAAAAGGGTAACTAACGCAGAGAAACTGATAAGTATACATATATATATACACACACTCACAGTGGGTGTATATACTATTTATGTGTGTACACACTGGAGAATCCTAGTAGCAGCAGCCAATAAAATTCTGATTTTGAAAAAAAAACCAGCCACCGTCTAAAGAGAGAGAGAGAAAAGTAAATGACCCCCTAATAATAATAGTACTAATGTACAAATACTAATGATAAAAATATTATTGTTATTGTATAATTTGGGTTAAATAACTGTGATTTTCATTTCGAATTTACTCAGAATCCATGCTATGGACGCAAAAACATTCGGATTCATTTGAGCCAGTGAATCGGTTTGAGTGATTCATTAAAATGAACCGGCTCAAACAAATGATTCGAGACGCCAGTGACGTCACACATGCAGCATGGCGGCCAAGGTGACTCCGGCTTAAACATCACCAGACTAAAAAACAGGCTTTTTTGCGTGGATTTGAGACTAGTTTACTGTACTGTGGCTGGTTGGGATGATACAGGGGATTGAATGGTTCTGTGTGGAGGAGTGGGCTGGAGCTGAGGCTTTAGCAGAGCGTACTCCTGTAAAGCAGCTCGGAGCTGAAGGAGGAGCAGAGAGAGGAGAAATACAGGGACTTCCAGATCTCTTTGGTGTAGTTCTCGTTGTTCTGCATCAGGGTGTTGGCAGCTCGTTCCGTGTACTTGGCAGTATGCTGGGACTGGCAGTGTACCAGGCTGTGCTGGTGCTGAACTGGTTTGTTTGGTTGAAGCCGGTTTTTGTTAACCAGCTTATCTGAATTATCTGAGGCAGGTCGTCGAGGTCTCCTGGAGGTTCTGCTACCTGTCTTTGGCCTTTTCCTGTTCTAGTCCTGTAGGACCTTAAAGTGTCCTTGTCCTGCTGGTCTTGGTCTTGGGGTGGTTTCCAGCCTGTAGTACAGGAGGCCTCACTGCCACAGAGGTTGAGTAGTAGTAGTTTAGGGAGGTTGAGTAGTAGTAGTAGTAGTTTAGGGAGGTTGAGTAGTAGTAGTTCTGTAGTTGTGTGGTGATAGTAGTAGGGTGGCATTGTTATTATTAGTAGTAGTAGTATGGTGATGCTAGTTTACCACTAGTAGTTTAGTAGTAGTAGCTGTAATAGTAGTGTGGAAGTATAGTAGTGGTTGTGATGTAGCAATATTGTGGTAGTAGTGGTATCAGGCTTAATGAATCTGTCACTGCAAGAACTGAAGTCTTTCACTTTTACAGGTGCAATCAACCAAAAGGGCCGACCCGAATGAGCTGAAGGTCATATTTCTGAAGGTAAGACTAAGATAAATTACTTTTTTATTCCAGTACATCTCAAGATTTCCCCATTTTATTCAGCTCTATTTTCTGATATTTCTCTGTAATGTTTTTGCTTTGAAGACTTTGCTTTGTTTTCAATTCTCTTGAACTGGTGTTCGAGAGATGAACATGATTGTGACTTGGATGTAAATTGGGTCATTTTTCAAAATTTGAGGTCCAGGCCTGTGGTCACTGACAAAGAAGACCAACATGTCTGCTGCTTTTGGCTTGAGGCTGTATTGCTGACCGTGGCGTGCCTGATGTCAAATTAATTTTGGTTGTTTTCTTCTGATTGGTATCACATTATGGTACATTTTCCCACTTAAAACTTTCAGCAGAACAAATGATAACTTATAAAATGTAATCTAATTTAATAAAAATGTAAGGAAATGTAATTTGGAAAATCTTTGAAGTTGCGGTTTCAGTGTAAAACTTGTGAATCATTCAGCCCTGTGTAGTTGTACATGTAAAACATAACCTGCTGTATAAAACGTATGAAGTGCAATTTAACCACTTCAAAGGCAGAGTTTTTGAGATCAAATTACCACTTTGTCTTTATAGTGCAGTGTGTGCCCTAATGCGTCTAACCAGAACCATGAAAGACCAGGAAGAAGGTAGCTAAATTCTAATTAATCCTTTGTGGTTTCATTTGAGACAATACCACAGTCTGAAAGCGGCTATCTTAGCACAACATTGTTGGTTGAAAAAGACTCTGCAGTGTTTGTTTGACACTGCCTGTTTTTGATGTTGTGATAGTGTGTGTGTGTGTGTGTGTGTGTGTGTATATATATATATACCGTACTGTAATTCATGTGTGTTTTTTTGGCTAAATGCACCAAAAAATATATTTTATATATATACACAGTTCGATGCAGTTTAAAAACACTGTGAAAGATTCTAAATGTACTGTTCACTCCCCAAAAACAGCTGTCTCGCTCGCGGTATTTTACTCAATTCACGCGTGCCGTCTCGCTCACGGTACTTTACTCAATCAAATTTGTAGGAATGCCAAAACTGGAATGAAAAGTGTGTAAGACTAGGAAGAGGGATGTGTGCCGGCCTTTTTACTGGCAAAGTATGATAAGGTGGAATAAACTGTCTTTATTATGTTATGGTGGTACAGACTGTGTTCCATTGAAACTCTATACCTCTGGCTATAACTCTTCAGTAGGAATTGTTTGGGGGGGCAGTATGACTGTTATCATGATAATTACTTCAGTATACAATTCGCTGCACTTATCGGAGTATATAATAGGCGATATCAGTACTGCAGTAACTGCATGGATCATAAAGACATTTTTCCATTAATGAATTTTCAATTACAAAACAATGAAGGTGATTTTTCATGGGCTTTTTGTGGCACTGACAGACCTGAGAAAACGTCATATCAAGAGACCTACTGTGTATTGGGGAAAACACCTGCATCAAGAACACGATCACCCACAAGTAGCCTAGTATGGATCAATACTGCTGATCTTGTTCTTGCTCTCTTCACCTGCTGAAACCAAAAGCCTGGTGTTGCTCCAGGCGGTTTGGGAGGAACTCTAGTAGGTGGATCTCACAGGATTAAAATGGCCTTCATTTGTTGTCTGGCTGGTTCTGATAGAGCCAAAAAATAGGAACAGAGTGTTTTTCCCCCTCACACTGTAGCCTTTCAGGAAGATGAAGGAAGGCAGGAGAATTCATTGTTGAGTGTAATTATTGGTTGTCAAAAAGCATTTGTTAGAAGGGTATTACACAGTTGGGTAACTTTTCTCGAGCGTACCAGTGCTTCACAGGAATTATTTATTTATTGCCTGTATTTTGTAATGTAAGAAAGTTATGGTGAGTGTTCCTGTGTAGTATCTCAGAAAACCAGGTATATTATCTAACTGACAGTCACAGTAACAGTTGACTTGCTGGAGGCCAAGTTGCTGATCCATATTCACTTATTTGAGATGATGGCTAATTATTTAAATTACATCTATGTGTGTTACATACTCATGAATGTCAGTACACTGTAAAAATGTGTATGTATAGATTATCACTAGTCCTCATGCGTTGACACGCTAGAATTGTAAATCTGGATAAAGGCCACTCTGTTTTCCTGAAAGACATAGAAGTTGGTTTTGCATTGCAGGCTTGTATTAAAACTAGGGGCAAGTTAACGCATTATCGTGTTTACGCATAATTTACTTAATACCATCATTTATTTTATAGACTGATGATGCTGCTCTCTGATAAGTTTATGCTGCTGTTACTGGCTCAGAAAAAAAAAGAAAACAGATTTATAAAAGTTTACTTGCTGTTGCTCATAAGGTGCCTGTTATAATGTTATGATTGTGGCTCTGGACTCTGAGGGACTCGTTTTTCTACAACAAAGTAGATAAAACATGAATGCACTGCACCGGCAATTAGCTTTGGTTTTATATTTGATTTGATTACATTAATATTCAAACTGAGATTCACAACAAACATTTGAACTGTAGCTGCTGTTAAAAAGCTCCTTATTTTTTTACATTTTATTTAAAAACTTCTAAAATAAAAATACACAACTTTTGGATTAATTATTGAACTTTGCATATAACAATGCAGTTAATCACGATTAATTGCCGAAAATCGTGGGATTAATCGTTATTTAACATTTTTAAACCTTGCCCAGCATTAATTAAAGCTTGTTTGAATAAACTAGTTCAGGATTATTGCATAACCATCCAGAAATGTTTGTTCCTGTTTTGCCTTTTCCTATAGGGTTTGAATACTTTGCCATCTTTTTGTTTGTTTTTTTAGAGGTTAGATGAAATGCATCTAACAGAAAATGTTTTCTCATCCACAGTATGCAAGCGTTACGGATAAGGATGGCGAGCAGTTTATGACCCCCAATGATTTTGTGCAGAAGTATTTGGGCCTTCACACACAGATCCATCACAACCCCAAAACTGTGCAGCTGCTGGCTGGAGTGGCAGACACCACAAAGGATGGGTGAGACCAACGTCAAGACTACAAAACGCACATGTGCTCAGAAAACTCTTATAATACGAGAGACTGACCCTAAAGTCACTAATTTCTACCGATTTAACTCCTACCACAACAGTGTTCGCTTGTATCCGAGAATACACTTTCCTCAGATTTACTCACTTTCTTATTTCAATTAAAGCTTGGTGTCGTATGTACTTACTGGTAATGTTTCAAAAAAAGGCTGTTTATGTGAAATCTATATATCGAAATCTATTTGGAGATTTGGTACAGTTCATTATTTGTTTTAAGTCCACATGCAGTCCTAATGCATTTCTTCCTCCTTCTAGCTATACAGGTCCTCGGGTATAAAACTGCTTTTAGTTGCTGATAGAACTTAATCCCCTCTGCATTGACACAAGTTTACTAAAAAGTTTGTCTTCTTTCCTGCACCGCTTATATAGCTGCCCCAGATCTCCACATATATATACTTTTTATATACTTTTAATACATAACATTGTGAAAGAACTTGAGCACGATTTGAAGCAGCAAAGCAAAAAACAATGAAACTATTCCTTCGCCGTCATGTTTGTGTTAGGTTTGCTTTTTTAGTTTTGTCCAGAACCTAGTTTAAATAGTAACAACACCTGAAAGCCTGACTTTAGTCTTTTTGTTGCCTGTAAAGAAAGAACACCCCTGTGCACTTTTTCCTAGTATTTCTGTGCTGATTGTGTATGTGAGAAAGAGATTCATGTTGCTGTTGCTTCCTGTTGGATTGTTTCTTGCAGGGCTGCTGCACTGCGTGTGTCAGTCAGAGGTTAAGTGTAAAAGTACTGATTCCTGAGCTCCTTTACTTTTAATTTGTCTCAAATCCACAATTCTAACAAAATACCCTTTACATCCAAAACGCTCTCCATTAAGGAGACATAACTGCAATGGCATGCATGAAGAAATTAATTGGAGGAAAAAAAATGCTGCATGGCTGGAATCTGACCCATTTATATATTTTTGTGTCAATATATTCTTCAAACAAAAGTGTTAATTACAATGCTTGTAAGACATTCATTTCTTTCTTTTTAAATATTGCATTAAGATTGTCTGAGTGCTGGAAATGTGTTTTAGTATTCACAGTAGTGTGTCTTAATGTGCGTGTCTTTGTCTTCCCCCCCCCCCTCCCACATCAAGGCTGATTTCGTTCCAAGAGTTTTTGGCCTTTGAGTCAGTTCTGTGTGTGCCAGACGCACTCTTCATTGTAGCCTTTCAGCTGTTTGATAAAACTGGAACTGGAGACATTTCCTTTGGTAAGTGTGTATTTTTGTGGCGTTTTTGTGTACCGTACCACACCACTTTATTATTTAAAGCACTTTAAAATAACAACAAGGCCGACCAAAGTGCTGTACAATAAAACCAAACACAAAGCACAAAGACACACCAGCCAATAGATAAAAGAAACAGGTACAGATGAGAACCAAGAAAAGATAAAACGGGTATCAACCACATAAGTCACCACCTCACACTGGGTCGAAAGCCAGGGAGTAAAAGTGTGTTTTTAAGCGGGTTTTAAATTTGAAGGGGCCTGCCTAACATGGCATGGCAAGTCATTCCATATTTGTGGAGCTGCAACTGAAAAAGCCCCATCACCTCACCTATCACCTCACCTGAGTTTACAGCATGATTTTGCAACAGATAAGAGCCTCTGGTCTGCAGACCTGAGAGAACGGGACGGTATATAAGGGTGCAGGAGTTAAACTGGGGCAGAACCATTCAAAGGCTTAAAAACAAATCAAATAATTTAAAAACGGATTCTAAAACGAGCCGGAAGCCGGTGAAGAGAAGCCAAAGTTAGGGTAATATGTTCTTGCCTGCTTATTAAAAATCGAGCTGTGGCAGTTTGCACCAGTTGTAGGCGGGCCATAGAGGCCTGGCTAACTCCGAAAAAAAGTGCATTACAGTAATTGTGGCGAGTGGTTATGAAAGCATGGATCACTGTTTCGCGGTTGTGTTTAGACAGGACAGGCTTCATTTTCGACAGCCGCCTCAACTGGAAGAAGCAGGATTTGTAATGTAACGTTTTGTAACATTATTTGTATCTCTAATAATATTTAAGCAGACATTACACACATGTATGTAATCTGTAGAAGGTAAAGTAAAGGACCTCTGTGTGCTTCGTGTGTGTTTCTGCAGAAAATGTGCGTGACATTTTCAGCCAGACAACGGTCCACCACCACATCCCCTTTAACTGGGACTGTGAGTTCATCCGCCTGCATTTCGGTCATGATCGTACCAAACGCCTCAGCTACCTGGAGTTCACCCAGTTCCTGCAGGTAACAAAGCACACAAGGGCATGATTGTGTAAAGTTATTTCTGTAGTTAACCTGAATAATTAAATTACTCCAGCTTTTGTTCCTTATGTTGGTATTCAAGTATATTTACAAAAGGTGCAGCCTCAACTACAACTCGTGTGATGTTGATAGAAAACACAGTTCTCTAATTTGTCTTAGAAAAATTCATTTGAACGAGAGACTATAATCGCAGCTTCTTTAATAACGTACAGCACGAGCAGCTGCACTTCATCTGGCTGTTATATTTTGTCCAACACTTGTGGAAAGGCATGGTTTTAGGCCAGCCCTAGTTACTCTTTAGAATGTATGTGGAAAGTACAGGTTCCAAATCTGATGGAGTGTCATTGATGTGTGTACAGTCTTGGCTTGCAGAGGAAAGAACATTACATTTTTTTGCCATAAATCTTCACTATGTCCTTATGTAGTATTGTAATTGTCCTGTAACTCCAATATGTCAAATAACAGTAAAGTAAAGCTTTTTAAAACAGATAAATGTACTTTATGAACTCCTAATCTGCATCTCATCTGTCTCATCTGATATTCTTCTTGATGCTGTAGGAGCTGCAGCTGGAGCATGCCCGGCAGGCCTTTGCACAGAAGGATAAAGCCAAGACTGGAGTGATCTCAGCCCTGGACTTCAGTGACATCATGTCCACCATAAGACACCACATACTAACTTCCTTCGTTGAGGAAAATCTGGTCTCAGTAAGTCTCTGTGTGTGTCTTGTCAATGCCTGTGCTGTTAAAATGGACCAGTTATGCTGTTAAATAGTGTTTATCCGTTTACTTTCCTGTGAAATAAAATAAAAATGAGTTGTAGATCTAGATATTTTAAGCTCCTTTCATTGCAGAGCCTGTAAAGCTTGTATATTTTAGTCATTCCAGCTTGTACTGTTGAATGTACATTAAAATTGGAATTTTTTCAAAACCGCTGACAGACTGTAAATGAGGACAGTGGTTGACAGCAATAAATAAAACACCCAGTTAGATGTAATAAGTGCATGTGTGTTAACCAGACCCTCTCTGTTTGACTATTTGATGAGGTCCAATGAATGGGTTGGGAGTATGGAAAAAAGTGGGTGGTGTGGCAAAAAGATTTAATTAAGATTTAATGGTGCCACATAAAAAGTATAAAACATTTTATTCAATATTAAATACACGGCACTACATTAAATACAGTTACACGGGACTGAAACAGGATATTCATGCTTGGACAAGCATATTGAGGCACTGGGATGTAAATCTAACAATAAATATTACCCAGCTCTGCCAGTATGGTACTAGTATCCTCTCTTTGTTCTTTGAAATTGCTTTTATGTTAAAATATTTTTTTTCTCCGAAGATCTGATAGGCTGTGTGTATGTAGTTATGTTCTGGCTCTGTCAAAATTTTTTGACACCATTTCAACCCAGTAGAGGACAGTCTGGCGCTACTAAAAACAGTACAATAGGTGAAAGTGACAATCTGGTCATATGTGAACACACCACAGCACACAGTGTGAACAGCACAAAATACTTCCTCTGCATTTAATCCATTCACCAAGTGAAGCAGGGGGCAGCCAGGAACACGGCGCCCGGGGAGCAGTGTGTGGGGCTCAGGGTACCTCAGAGGTGTCTAGAGGTCTTGGGAATCGAATCCGCGACTTCCTGATCACAGGGCGAATGCCGTAACCACTAGGCCACAGATGAAGCTTCATCTTCATATAAAATGAAACCCAGTAACCTTTTATAATAAATGCTCTTGGAGAATCAAATTATTTTCATTGTTATGCAGGATATACTTAAGTTTACTTTCTTATTTTTATTTCATGAGATGATACCCTACCAGTTATATGTAACACTAATAAACGTGTGTTTTCTGCTGCAGGTAGCAGGTGGTGGGACCTCTCACATGGTGAGCTTCTCTTACTTCAATGCCTTCAACTCACTCCTCAACAACATGGAGCTGATCCGAAAAATTTACAGCACGCTCGCCGGGACCCGCAAAGACACACTCGTCACTAAGGGTACGAAAGCACAGAGTTACGGTGCCAAGTCTGAAGTGGCTCCCCTTTTAACACACCACATTCTGCACCCTTTATTGTGTTTCGTCTGTGGCGTAATCCATTTATAGGCGTTCAGCCTGTATGTCCCCAAAACAACAGAAGTTTAACATCACAGTAATTTAACAAAATGTACCAGAGTTGTTCACAGTGTAGTGCACTGAGGTGGTTATTGTGATTATCTTGCATGTTCTCCACTGTTCACACAGATTCATTTGGATTGTCAGTTCTTTTTCTGGACTGTTTGAATGCTGACTAACCACATCCTTTCTCTGCTTGTTTCTCTCTGTCTCTCTCTCTGTAGAGGAGTTTGTTCATGCTGCTAACAAGTTTGGTCAGATCACTCCAATGGAGATTGATATTCTCTATCAACTCTCTGCTCTCCACTCTCAAACTGGGTAATCATCGTGGCCTATTTCTTATTAAAACAAAACACTGAACGCAGAACACTTCTCATAAAGAAAGTTTTAACAAAACACAATGTGGAAATGGTGTATTAAGAATATTGTGAATTTGTTTTAATTATTTGAATTTGTTTTTTTAATACAGCCTTCCTCATTCACTATTCTCATTGTTGCCAAAGGCCAACATAGCTGCAGTAGCAAAGTACTTAACGTTTACTGTTAAAGAATTTTAACATTAAGCAGTATTGTCAATACTAGAAACATGATTTGGGGATTTTAAAAAAGGCATCTCTTTTAATAGGATTCTATTTGTGTGTTTGTTTTCTTCCTCTATGTTATACAGACGGCTGAACCTGACAGATATTGAAAGGATAGCTCCTCTGGAGGAGGGCGCTCTTCCCTATCATCTCGCAGAAGTACAGAGACAGGTAGAGGGACCTGTGCCACACAAAAGTGTTTAATGTCGAATTTGTGGACAGCTGTAGTTTCATGCAGTTTGGCTTCATTTTCTGTGAATGTGTGGCTTACCATCACATCTACCCAAAACATGGCATGCGTTTACATGTATAATAATCCTAGTTTCCAAAATTCCTTCCCCTCTCACTCACACACTCTCTATGTCACTTAGATGCATGGGGATACATCACGTCCTGTGTGGCTGCAGGCTGCTGAGTCAGCATATCGCTTCACCCTGGGCTCCATTGCTGGAGGTAAGAGAACTCACACAAACTCGCATGTAGCTTCACACAAAGACCGTGCCATTCAGTGCATTAGTATGTTGGCATGTTTCTGAGCTTCAGTCCTGTGGTTCACCAGTGATTACTGTTACTCACATCCTCAGGAATGCTAGAGCAAGGGTGACATGAGTTTCATTACAGACGGTATTTAGTTTTGCCCCAGCATAGTGCTACATTAAAGGAGACATATTATGCAAAACTAACTTTAAAAAAAAAAAGTTATAATATGGACGCGTATGCAAAACATGTTCATGAAGTTCTTTGCACAAAATCACTCTCACTTAAAGAGATATATCCAGTTTTATTGTTCGCCGGTTCATGCCCTTTCAAAACGAGCTGTTTCCGGGCTCTGTCCCTTTCATGCAAATAAGCTGTTGCTGGCCACGCCCCACGCACCAAGCTCCACCCACCCCTTACACTGCTCGTTTGATGCATGCAAAACAAAACGAACGTGTTAGTTCATCCTTAACTGTGATAGAAACACAAAAGTCATTATTTTAAAGTATTTACATCTCCCTCATCTGACAGTAGATACAGATCCTCCACGATGCTGAAGTTAGGTCCTTATTCAAATTTTCCCTTCAACCATAAGTATTTAACCAATAGCGGAAGTTGTTTTAATGTGTTTTGAGCAAGTATTGGCCAGCTGGGTGGTTAGGCACGGCTAAATTCAGCACATAAAACATAAGCATATATACTAGGGATGCACCGAATATTCGGCCACCGAAATATTTTTTTTTAACTTGACCGAAACAGTGATGACGCAATCAACAACCGCAGACTGCATGCACCATTACAGTCAACTTTTCTCTAGTGTGGGTGCATTTCCATATATCTCAAGGGGGTTCTCCACTGACTGGTACTAGCTCGGTTCGGTCCAGTTCAGTTCTACTCTCTTCAGTTTGGTTTCGGACGTTCAGTTTTCCACTACAACTGGTTGC
>JBBPDC010000109.1:3011903-3047172 GCA_037974485.1 Hemigrammopetersius urotaenia | reverse complement strand
CGCGTTGTTGTGTTTTGGTCAAAAAATGCCTTAAATGCCAATTTTAATAGTGTAAACCCTAAATCTGCCCCCAGATGGGCTCCCAGATCACTTTCATTTCATTGTAAACAGTTTAATACATCACCCTTAAAGAAAATGTAAAGATAAACCTGAGATTTAAATACAGAAAAGTCACAAGAGAGAGAGAGAGAGAGAGAGAGAGAGAGAGAGAGAGATACAGAGAGACACACAGAGAGACGCGTGCTCCGAAAAAGTCACGAATGTGTGAGAGAGAGAGAGACACAGAGAGACACAGAGAAAGAGAGAGATGCGTGCTCCGGAAAGGTCACGAATGTGTGTGTGAGTGAGAGAGAGAGGGGATCCGTGCGCTCTAGAACAAGAGAGAGAGACACGTGCTCCGGAAAAGTCACGAACGAGAGAGAGATACAGAGAGAGAGGGTTGTTTGCCCTTTCATGCAAACTGAATCTCGCGAGATCTCGTACCACGAGATCTCGTCACACTCCTATTTTACACCAAGATGAAGATGGAGGAGTCCGCGATATCACTTCAGTTTCAATACTGGATCAAGTCCAGTGAAACAGTTGTTCTTATAAGAATGCACAATTTGACTCAGCAAGCTGGTATATTACCGTCGTTTGAAAATTCCTTACCACACTTGTAATGCTCAACATGCATCCACCTAAATTTGGATGACAATTTGATAATGTTCTTGTCTTCCAGGCACTAACACATCTCATGCTTGGAGAGTATATGAACTGTGTAATGTCCCCCCTCTCTAAACTATAGCTCTTAATACCATGTCTCCTTCTAGACAGCTTACAAAATAAAACTATTTCTTGACTCATAGAAGATCTGATGTATGGTGCGTTCACCTCACTTTTTATAGGAGCTACTCTTATCTCTCATACACAAAATATTAAACTTTTTTAACAGACAAGAACTTTCTTCCTCTAGAATATCATGTGATAGTAACTTCTCACCATGCCCCTCTATCGTTCCCAACACCTGTGTTAATTACCATCTCAAGAATTTAAACACTGGTCTGCTCTCTGGTGAAGACTCTGCCATGGACCTTGGAGAGCACATGGACAATAAGCTGGACTGGTTGAGGACTCTGGCCACCTTCAAGAGGTCAGAATGGGCTGTTCTTAATTTAAGTTATAATTTACGTTTCTCTGGTGAGGGCAGAAAAATGCACTGAGGAGGGTTTTTCGAGATGGGGTCCTAATTGCCAAGGCCCTCTAACTTTTAGTCCATGAAGAAACATTCTACTTGCTTATTATCCCAAACAATGTAACAAGCCGCCAAAGTCAATTTCTCATGCAGTTCTTATCGTCTCAACATCTGAATGTAGACGGTAAAATTCTTAAGATGTTGGCCTCCATATTGGAGCCTCTTACCTTCCGTCATCTCAGATGATCAGAATTGGGGGGGGGCTATTGTGGCTATTGATGTACTCTTCCCCTATAACAGCAGTTTATTCCATAAAAATACAGCCTCCTTATTTCCACTGAAAAATGGCACCAGACAGGGTTGCACACCATCAACTCTCTTATTCCCTTCATCAGTTGAGCCTCATTACTGTGCTTGATAGACAAACCTAGCAGAATATCTGAATTTAAAATCATTTCACAAAAGTAAGCTTGCTCCAGTAATACAGGCAGCACAGTTAGTTGTGTGGTTAATAATTTCATAATTGAAGTGAACACAGAGGAATGTAAGGGCTTAGATTAAGCCAACTTTTCTGAAGCCCTAATCTGTTTTATAGAAGATTCAGAGCCATGGAACAGAAAGCTTTAGGGGAAACATTTCTTTATCTGATCCAATGCCTCCCTATCTTTGTCATTCTTAATATGTACTGATATGACTGATATGACTAACAATTTGCAGTTTTATTTGGAACACTGTCCTCACATCCATATAAATGGGACACATTTAAGGTGGGCTGCCCCTAGCAAGTTTCCAATATCCTTACTGGGCCTTAAGTAAATCTACTACCCCTGAGTGGCTACTGTTAGAAAAGGCCTTTGTCTTGCAGCATGCTTTTCTTACATCAAAAATATAAGAAACTACTCCTAGATATTCCTTAAATCCAATCATAAACCATTCTCCAAGATTTAGATCCAGTTTTGACAGACCTCCTCAATCTGTGACCTTCGATATACACAACTACCCGTTTTAGCATACACAGACCAAATGGACTCTTATAAACTTGCATTGTTTACCTCCTACTCTTTATTCTAACGTTTTATTTAGTCACTTAGTTAGTAAATCCCTATTCTTTGCCTCACATTGGGGTACAGTAGGGGCTAGGGATACTCAGGCATGTATAAAACGATTTCTATCACCACCTTCGTAGAGAAAGTCAACTGGTCCCTTTGCAATTGGACTCGATGTTTGAATTTTGCAGTAATTCAAGAAAATAAATGGAAACAAAAATGTCAGCAGCACTGGCAGTCTTACTTTGAAAGTCTTCTGTGGACCTTTCCTCATCTGAATGTTCTCCACTGTGCCTTTATCAGCAAGCCATTCTTTAATCTCGTCCAGCGTTATGTCCAAAGGAAAGCCTTTCTGTGGGATAATTAATACTCAATTACTCAAATAGACTTCATTCATAATGACTGTGTGATTTGACAATTTTATTGACAAGCTTTCTCCTCACCGCTAAGGCAGGAATATTTTTATGGTCAGAAGGCAATTTGTTATTGGGGGGTGGGCCAATTAGACAACAGACTGGGAGGATGACGTGGGGTTTGGGGGAGTGTGTGGGTCCTGATGTAGACATTTTGTCAATGAGGGTTGGGGTGGAGGTTACACAAAGAATGCACACTGCACTACTCAAATTTCCCGTCTCTTCGGCGTAATAGTGAGTGACACTTTGGGGCCATTTTACTTACAATCAGTAATCTCTCAAACTGCCTACTAGGGCTGTAACGGCACCTACTAGGGCTCTCAAAGACATCATGTACCGAACCGTGACGGTTCGGTACATGATGTCTTTGAGAATACATGGTACGACGGAGAAGACGTGATTGAAGTAATACGGAATCACAGAGGGACCAAAAAGCGCAAGTAAATCATGAACCTGGGTCGTAGTGTGGTGAAATAGTGCTACCTACTAGTGTAACACTTCTGCTGCCTTACACATACATGAAAATATAAGATTATGCGTTTACTGCTTAATACACTGCGGTTTACTTAAAATAAACAAACAGTACCTCTAATCAACAGGTTAAAGAAAGTTTGTAATCATCAGAAACCACAACACACTTTTCTTAATCAGTTTTTCAAGCTGATTTCAGATCTACTTTCAGTGTTTTTTTCAGGTCACATTAACCTTTTAAATTATCAGTAATAATTTAAATAATCAGTAATAACTAGTATTAGATTTGCCATACACTTGTATGCAGTTTTTATTAAACTGCAGGCATCAACCAGGTAACTTTCAATATTTTCAGTGCAACGTCAGACATAATCAGTGTCCATCAGCTACCACTGTTTCTTCAAAAACGCTTAGCATATGATTATTACATGCTAATTATACCAACTATCATGCAGTATAGAACTAGCTTCATCAAACACTGTATGTGCGGGAAAAACTAAACATGTCTGAAATCAGCATGAAAAACACTACAAAACACACACGAACTTATCTCTGATGATTTTGACCTGTTCACCTGTGTAATCAATTCCTAAATAAAAGTAACTTGCCAATAGGCTTGCTATGAGATAAAGGATCAAATCACATCAGATTAAAATAACTAATGATCTAGGCTTATAAACTTCAGCAATTTAGTCTCAGCAAAACAATAACAAAATCAGTGCATGAAAAATCATCAGCATAAAGGGCAGGTAAAGGCCATTCACACAGAACTGAGGAGCATAAAGTCACAAGAGAAGCTAACATCCTCAAAACACACTGGATGTATGTACAAACATGGCCTGGGCTCTGGATATAAAGACAAATGAGAGTCGGATGTCTAAACTCCTTTTCTATGTATAATTTAGGGCCCCTGTGGTTGGTGGCCTGGGGGTTAGGGTGTTGCTCCTGTGTTCAGAAGGCTGTGGCCCCACTGAAGTTCCCTTGAGCAAAGTACTGACCCCACACACTTGAACATTATTGGCTGCCCACTGCTCAAGTTGGTTCATAGGTTAAATACAGAGAAAGAATCCCACTCTGTGCTGTGGTGCAGTGTGCTGTGTTCATGTGTGACTATAAAGGGTCACTTTACCCACCATGTATATAGACTTGTGTTTGAGGGCGTCCTTGTACTCCTCGTTGTGCTCTGGAAGAGGTTTGCTTGCGCACCGTCTGATTTTGGTTTGGTCCTCACTGATCTCCAGCAGCCCCGACTCGGATTTCTGTAGTGACTTGACAATAACCGCTGCATCTGAAGTTAAACTTTTCAGCCTGTGAAAACAATTCATAGTGAGAAATGCTCATGACCTGAGCCTAATACTTTAACTCCAGTCAATAAGAAAAGAGTGACTCATTCTTACCTGTTAAACTTAAGCATCGTTTCCAGCGTAACCCAGCCATCATCCAGCTTCATCTGCTCCTTCAGGAACCTGTCTCGAGGGAGGTTGTGGTCTCCAAAATAATACTGAAAGAGTCACAGAGGAAAACTATTAGACATTCATGTTAAACCCAAAAAAATATATAAAAGTGGGCTGGAGAGTCTCACCTCAATTTGTTCCGCCACCTTCTTCTCCAGGGGAGAGAATTCTTGTTCTTCTGCCATTTCCAAGACTGTAGTAAAAGGAGAAAACCTCATTTAGAAAGTCTTTGTGGTTACTTTTTTTTTCTGGCAGCAGACACAATCACAACCACATCCAAGTCATCCTTTTACAGCTATAACAGCTTCCACACTACTTTGAAGGCTTTCCACAAGATTTTGGAGTTTCTGTGAGAATTTGTGGTAAGTCAGCACTCCATGTGTGTCAGACAAGTTCTACCACACCGAACTCATCCAGCCATGTCTTTATGGAGCTTTGCTTTGTGCACTGGGACACAGTCATGCTGGAATAGAAAAGGTTTTTCCACAATCTGTCCAAAAGTTGGAAGCATGGTGTTGTCCAAAATGTCTTGGTGAACTTCACTGGAAGTAAGGGGCCTAGCCCAACTTTGGGGGGGGGGGGAACAGGTGTCCCAATACTTTTGTCCTTGTAATGTACTGCACTATTAATTTGACAGAGCCACTGTAATTAACCTACAGATTTAGGTTAATTACAGCACATGCAGCTGCTTCAGGGTGTTGTAGGAGCACGTTATTTGGCCAGCCAGATAACACTACATGGAGCAAAAAGAGGGGGTACAAACTTTTTATTTTAAAGATAAGGGCTCAGCAGTAATCTGACATGCAAGACAATAGGACAGGAAATCTGGCAGATAATGCCTGGCTAAAGAAAAGATAAACCTCTAGTAAAGTCTCCCTCATAAGGGCCAGAATAGGTTTTGTAGCCGCAGCGGTGTAGATTTGTGTTTAGTGAAAGTGAGACACTCCTAGAAAGTGGTCAAGTCCTTGAGGAACTGAATCAAACATGTTAAGAGTTGGAAATCAGGAAATTTGTGAAGTGCAGCTGGATGTGGCATGACCTAGCGATGCATGAGCTTCACCATGTGGACACACATACACACATACAGAGACAGAGGCCTGCAAACCCATACACACACTCCACTTGCTCGCCTGTCCACACTCAAACATACAGCTGTAAGTACAAATAAAAACATATTTTAAAAACACGGCACTCACTTTAAACTCTCTCTGCTCTGATTTCAGATGAGGTTCCTCTCACTCACGCTGCCAGACCGGGCTTTCCCATGAATCTATGCGAGATCAGGCAGCACACGCGTCATTTATAGACTGTCCATCCTGGGAGTTGTAGTTCTCAAAGGGCTTTTTTGTAGTTTTATCGAAGTTATTCATAAACGCAGATGTACAAAAGTTAAAAAAGAACAAAAGTTAAAAGTAAAAAAAAAAAACTCCGAAAGTCCAAATCTAACGGGGGCTATTTGTAAAACGAGCTCAACAAATTTAGAGGTGTCTATTTTTCATAATTTAGCACAATTTTTACATAATTTTCACAAAATTGTGTTTAAATGTGTTTAAATAAAACAGTTAGATTTTGGCACATTTTCTTGCTGTATAAATGTTAAATATATATATATCTAAATGTTAAATCTATATATCAATGTTAAATATATACCTGTTAAATCTTAAATCTAAATGTTGCGCTCTAAATGTGGGATTTAAATGTAGCACTTTTACAAACGGCGACTCTAAATGGTACCGTTTGTCAAAACAGCTTAACAAACTTTGAGGCGTCATTTATTCATCATTTAGTGCAATTTTCAAACAATGTTCACACATTTAGAGCTAAATGTGATAAAACTAAATGTTGTGCTCTAAATCCAAACGTTGCATTTGTACAAATGGCTCTAAAGGTGGGATTTTTGAGGTGTAAATGTTGAGCTCTAAATGTTTAGAAGATATGCCAATTGGCCATGCCCCCCACAATTCCATTGGGCTGTTATTTAGCAGCTGTTATATGCCCTCACCAACATGGAGGATTTGCCTTAAATGATCTTAAATCTAAATGTTAAATATGAAATACATATCTGACACTCTGTAATGTAAAACTTCAGTTAGATAGGGCTCTGTGACAACTTTCCAACGACCCCTAATTTGCCCTAATAACCCCCAGAGATCCGGAGTTAGTAGCCAAAAAACGTTCGCCTTGAACAAAAGTAATGGGACACAGGGCAAGGGGAACAGTTTTTGGCTAAACGCCAGACTATTATGGCAAGAGAAGGGTCGTTGGAAAGAGTGTGAGATATAAATAATTAACTCCATGAAATGAACATGGTTTACAAGTTATGGCTCATGAGTCACAACACCCAAGTCCAAGTCAAGTCTCAAGTCCGTTGAGGGCAAGTCTGAAGTCAAATCACAAAAAGTCTTTGTTTGTGCAACTTAGGTGCGACTTGAGTCCCAGTCTCATGTATGTATTAGGCATTAACGACTTATCGATCAATAAAGTCGAGTCGACTGATGACATCACACACGCAGCGGAGGAACACAGGTGTCCAACATTGAGCAACTTTTATTAAGTTCTCTGTAACATTAACAGTCAACATGACAATTAAACAAACAAAAAAAAAGGCTAATACCTTGAATGGTAAATTTAAGTGTACATCTGAAAGTAGGCACAGCTTAACCCGTTTTACACCGGATGCGTCTGCGTTGTGGTGCGTCTCCGACACGGCAGCCGCAGCTAATCGCCGCCAATAAAGTCAATGCATCAGTTTAAACCAGATCTGATGCGTTGCGTCTCCGCTATGTCTGTTCCGTCACATCTCCGGCAGTCCGACAAGATGCGCATCAAGTCTAATTTTGACGGATACGGATCAAGAACGCAACACAGAGCGCATGCGCCAACTCCAGACAACCATAATTTTATTATTATAAAATCATATATATGACCCACATATTGTTGACTAGTGTAATTAAACAAAAAACACCACAAAATGAATCAATGTCATTCAAAGGTGGACTTTAAATGCATTGTTTTCTTTATTACAACACCATAAAGTATGACAAACACAACACTAAACACAGCAATGCAACACAATGCTAAACACAAACACAATTAAAGCTGAGCAACAACAAGGACAAAATTAACCAGGAAGCCTACTAATGTTTGTAGTGCGCAGAAATCAGCAAAAAAATCAGCAAAACAAACGCCGTTGGTTTACCCACGGTTGTTATCGCGTTATCCCATGCGATCTTACAATTCTCCTGTGATCATGTGATCTCGCAAATCAGCGGCACGCCGGATCAGATACGGACCACAAACGTGTCCAGTGCAAATTGGCGCATGGCCTCGAACAGAATGCACCGCAGCGGACACGCATCCAGTGTAAAACAGGGGTAAGACGGCAGGCACTCAGCCTCCTCTGGACTGGACTCTCAGTGCTAGTGTTAGCCATGTTAGACAGTAGATGCCGTTTCAGGTGGCCGTGCAGAATGCTCATACTTTTATTGTACTTTAACGCTGACTTGCAGGTTGCCGTGCTGTTTGTGTGGTCTAGAGTGAATCATCTCCTCACATGTGATGTGTGCCTGTCACCTCTGCTGCCATGTGTCTTTTTTGTGCTGTGGAGAGAAACACAAACAAAGCACGTCTTGGGATGGTGAAATACCACCATACTCAGAGGCCGGAGGTTTCAAAGCCAATCCAAGAACGCAATTTATTTCTACTTGCAGCTGATTGGCTGTTGCCCTTTGAGCGTCTCAAGTGTTCCTGAGTTTTTCATTTTGTCCTTCTTAAATCCCTGTATTTTTATTACTGTAAATTAAACGAATTCATTACTGTATTTACCTGCTTAGACCAAAGAACGCACATGCATGAATTACAGCAGAGTCTATACAGGGGTAATATCAGTATTTTACATTCTAGCACTGTAAACTGTACAGTACAAATACGGATTTGGTAATGAGTTTAAAATGAAATAAAAGTCTTTTGGTGGCATATTTAGGGTTTACACCAGGCCTATTCAACTAGCGCCCCGTAGGCCGGATCCGGCCCTTTTGATTTTTTTTTATGGCCACAAGACTGCCAGTAAATCAGTGTGTGATTCGTGTGATTTAATAAAGTCATGGGTTTTGGATCATGATTGGCTGGTAGTCCCCCGCTACTTTCGCCAAGAGATTTAGCTCAGTGATGTATCTACTCTAACAACTTTAAAGGTCAGTGTTCTTGTTTCGAACCAGACAGTCTTGACATCAGCCTATATTTGACATATTTCTTGCTGTTCGTTTTTTTGTGCATTTAAGTCATTGTGCATACTTTAAAACAAATAAATCTGTAAACTCTACACAATGGGTCAGAACACTGGTTTGTGCAGGAAACAGGTCCTCATCAGTTCAGTTCATTACAACATTTTCTCTGGATTTGGGATAGATACAAACAGTTGATTACAAAATGAATGCTACAACTTCAGTGGCATTCAGGATTATTAAAAAATAAATAGGTTTTAAAATCTGTTTCTTAATCTTAGGTTTTAGATCTGTAAGTAGCCCACTGCTTATTGCCCACAGAAAACTCCGGTGGGTAGCTGCCTTCATTCCTGTGCTGCGAAACCGGTTTGTGATTTTGTAAAGTAGCTTTCATTGTAAACATTATACAAACACACACAGCCATGAGAACGTGCTGGAATTGGAAGATTTCCAACAGTTTCCCACGTGTCTGTGTCAGGATCGTACATCTCAATCGTGTCTAAGTATGCACCTTTGGAGAGGGAGTAACCCCCAGTTACATAAACACAACCCTTTATAACCACGGAATTGCACTCCATCCTTCCCTCCTTCATTTTAGAAAGTTCTCTCCATTCGTTCCTCTCGAGATCATAGCAGTCCACTGTGGCAGTCTGTCCTCCAACCAGATACAGGCAGTTGTTCAAGGTCACTGAGGAAAGACCATATTCTGTGGGAGACAGTAGAAAACAGGTCAAACTCACTGGTCTTGGAAGTAAATCTTTTTATAAAAATAGAAAAGAGAAAAACCATTATAACATAATAGTATTATATATTTATTGCTTTTTTGTGGCAATAAATATATTTTTTCTGGATGTTTTCACACAAGTTGACCCATTCACCTCCCCGCGGTGTCCCAATACTTTTGTCCCGCAACCTTCCAAGTTGCATATCTCGTTGGGGAAAGCATTTAGACACTTCAAACTGACGGCGTTAAAAGGAGACCTTTCCAACAAGTCCAGGAGACCTTTTCAATGAGTCCTCGTTTGTATTTTTAGCCCGAGTAGATCAGGTTTTACTCTCCAAAAACCATTCACCTCACCTCGCTTTTGTTCTCGGTAGGGAACGTAAAAGTGATATTTAGTGTTTTCACTATACGTGGGTGCTCTTAGAACATAACCCCCGCAAAAAGCCTATTTTTATAGTGTAAACCAGGGCTCTCAAGTTGCCCCAAAACCTTGCGCGTGAGATATTCGGGATGTGCGGTCGAGCGTGGGGGGGGATTTCCGGTTTGCCGAACGCTGAGCGGGGGGGAGAAGCACCCAATGTTGATGGTGGTGTTCAATGGGCAGCCTAGATTCTGCGTGAGAAATCGGAGGTGTGGCGTGTGAGCGTGTGAAGACAGACTTGAGAGCCCTGGTGTAAACCCTAAAAATGCCCCATAAAGACAATGTAAAAGTAAATAAATAATCTGAATCAGACAACTTTGCTTAAAAAACGTTAGCATTAGCGGTTAACATTAGCAGCGTGCAAAGACTTGTACACAAAAGAAGCACTGGGCTGGTGGCGATAATACAATTTGGCTCTCAAAAAAAAAGGCAGAGGATATTTGCAGTTTCCGCGTTATTGTGGGGATTTTTGCAAAAACGATGAGTCTGGAGTCTGGTTTAACTGGGATTACTGTATATACTGTATATGTGTGTGTGTGTGTGTGCACGTATGTATATATATATATGTATGTACACAGTGCATACATACATATATCTAAATTAGTCTAAATTATTTTAGAGTGGACACAGCATTCATTTTTTCTTTATGTTATACAGCAGTTATTATAATTAAATTATCTACACATCTGTTTATCATCATAGACGCATCTAAATTTTCTATATTTTTTACTGTTTCCTACAAATTATTATAACTCATGGGCTGGTAGAGGACTAGTGTCACATACGAAGCATTTTACATGTTTACCTGCAAAATAATAGATATTTTTTTAGTGGTAGTGTTTATAAGTGGTAAGAGGAATCCTTAACATTTGTGTGGCAGTGTTGATTCACCATTAAACGTTTTAAAACAGACAAAGGTACCTGGATGAGGACAGGTAGTTGCAATGCTCCAATCGTTCAGCTCTGCTCGATACATCTGAATCTTTTCATAAGTGCAGGTTCCTTTGAAACCGTAGTGGCCACCAATGACGTAGATGGTGTCATATAAAGCACATGCTGTGGCATTGCCCACACCTACAACAGAAGGAAAAGACTGTGAAGGACTCAAAACTTTAATATGATGTTATTATTATGTACAACTAATTGGAAAAATCAGTAGGTCCTAGTCCTGAGTGCCACACTGGGAGCTAAACCTGTTATTGCTCACTGCCTTGTCTCACTTTTTGCCTACCACAAGAGCACAGTAATTATATCAATTAGGTTGATTAGTCATCTGCATGTACTTTATAGAAAAAACAGTAACTTACATAAAACAAAAGCTCTCTATAAGGTTCTACTGTTCATGATTGTTTACATTATGACTCCTATTGTTTGATTCAGCATAAAAGAGC
The DNA here is from genome assembly GCA_037974485.1 of Hemigrammopetersius urotaenia. Classification (NCBI taxonomy): domain Eukaryota; kingdom Metazoa; phylum Chordata; class Actinopteri; order Characiformes; family Alestidae; genus Hemigrammopetersius; species Hemigrammopetersius urotaenia. The sequence goes on along the minus strand of JBBPDC010000109.1, from coordinate 3,035,855 downwards.
CATTTGCCTGTCACCCGTTGTTTGAGAACTCGACTAGTCAATTAATGGTCCATAGGTTCAATGATTATAGAAATAATTGCTAGACGCTATCATAGCCTAATAGCAGCAAGCGTTCAAGCGGCAAAGGCTTGAACTTTGAACAACAGGTTCTTCAGAAAGCAGAAAGCTTGACAGAACTAAAATGTCTACACATTTAGTCCTTATGTCCTGTCACTCAAAACTGCATAACACAAAGTAAACAATGGTGTTTTTAAAAGCCAAAACGAACAACACATGTCTGTGGTGAAGCTAGAGGTCAACCAATTATCTCTCATTCATTCATTTCCTGTAACCACTTATTCCTTGCAAGTATTGTGTGTACCTGGAACCTATCCTGGGGTCTACGGGCACGAGGCACGCACCACAGGGCGCACACACGTACACACACACACACACACTCACATACAGTGAATTAAGAATCCCAATTCACCAAAGTGTGGGAGAAACAGGAGACCCTGGAGGAAACCCACACAATGGGGAGAACATGCACTCCACTCACCCACCCAAACTCACCCACCCACACACACACACCCACAAACACAAGACCAGGACCCAAATTCAAACCCCCAGCCCTGTAGGTGTGAGGCAACAGGGCTACTCACTGCACCACAGTGGGGCCCTGTTTATTTCATATTGCTGATAAAATAAATTATAGTAAAAATTAGCTTCTTTTAACTCTAGTACAGCCACCTTTATTTAGACACCAGTTTACAGAAATGCCCCTGCCACAGCTCTGTCTGACTGGATACACATTGCAAGTAAGTCTATGTAACACTGAATGGCACAAGACTTGCCAGCCAGAGCTGTGATTCAAAGGTAAAGCAGCAGATACTTCTGAAGTCACAATAAACACCACAGTCCTCTGTGTTTATTATAATTCAAATAGTTTACCTTATGAACCCTTGGGAGTTTGACTGAAAGAGTTAATCTCTGTCGCTCATTGTGACGCCCCAGAGCCCCACAGCAGCAAAGCTGATCACTAAATCTGTATTAATTTTGTATACAACATTGAAAACATGATACCTTTCCAAGTCACTTATTTAACAGTGCCATGTGACGTTCTGACAACTGCACCATTTAAGATTTAAGAACATTTCAGCTTAACTAAACTAAACTAAACATTTTAGTGTCAGCAAAAATCTATTCAGGCTCATGTCTTTCCTTGTCTTAAGAGTAACTGGCAGCAGTAACTTAATATAGTATAGTAATGTTTCTCCTATAAAGAGAAGTTTCAAAAACCGGAGGGTTATAATTTGAATATATTTTAACATGAACAACATAATGAGCACATAAACAAAAATAAAATGTGTCTGTATGAGCTTCTGCCAGGTGCTCTGGTTGTCTTCCACTGTCTAAAGATTTACATCAGGTGAACAACAATTAGTATTTTAGTATTAGTATTAAAACTAAATGTGAGGAAGAAAAGTCTACCTGTCTATGCACAATAGCACAAACCAGCAGCACAGTAAGACATTTTCAGTGTTGATATTATGTAAATAATAAGGAGATTGAGGAAAAAGATCACACATCCATTGCATTATGGAAATGGTTCATTAACCATTTAACTTTTTTTCTTAAAAGGGATATATTTTGTTTTCTTCAGGGTTCAAAATTTGGACATGCATATACTAAGCACCAATAACTACCAACTTTTTTTGAATTATATGGAAATACAGTATATGTTATGATCAGATGTTTGGGTAAATCTGCCAGACCTACCTTGCACCATCCTTGCAGCTGGAACCCATTTTCTCTTCAGTGGGTCAAAAAACTCTGTTTCTGCCGTTGGAGCACCACCTCTATAACCTCCTATTGAATACACACATCCATGCAGCGCTACAGAGCAGTGATAATACCGAGCCCAAAGCATAGGAATGCCAAGTGTCCATTTATCTCTGTCACCATTATACACCCACACAGTGTCCAGAGCCTCTGTGGTGTCTGTGTGGTATCCACCGGTGACATAAACATCCGCACCCAGCTGGGTCACGCTGTAGCTTTCTCTGGTGTGGTCAGGCATATCTTGACTCTGCACCCAGGAATCTGGGAGGAGCAAAATCAAGGAGAAAGTAATTACTTTTGCTCAGTTACTTGATCTTAAGTGACGTTTTAATTTGTACTTCTCTCACAATACTGATTGGCCACATTACTAGAAGCCCTTCAATCTACCTGCTGGCATACAAAGGTGGCCATTTGTTGATGCACAACAAATTTCACAACGATCAGTTTTGACCAAAACCATTCTTGGCTGGACATTTGTGGATGATGGACCACTCTTAACCCAGCGGTGATGCTGTGATGTATAAAACAATCACTCTCCATGTATACTTGTACCTGGACCACACACACCTTCCCACTAATAACGGGTGGTCCCGTTTGTGATAACTGTACAGATAGTAGACTTATAACAAGGTCTTAAAGTGGCCAGTGAGTAGATCATATAATTTAACTACGTTTGAGACCAATCTTTTTGACTTTCCTTTAGGGCTGCACGATATTAGGAAAACATGCGATATGCGATAATGTAGTTGAGTGTTGTGATGGCGTTATCACATGCGATAAGTGAGAAAAAACTTGAGCCTTTATAGTGTTTATGTTCTTCTGCTTTGGATTTGCTGGTGATATAGGCGCTGATTAGTCTATACAGAAAAAATATGATATGCAATATTTCCATTCCAACATGCATTTTTAAAAAAAAGAATTTACTTAAACGGCATTTAATGCCTCCCATAAAACATTTGAACCATAGAACATTGTTGAAAAATTCTGAAAATATTTAAAATGAATGTAAACATAATTTAAATTATAGTAAATACTTAGCCAGAAAAAATAGCAAAAGGAACAATCTATAACAGCAGCACAGAAGTTCAGTCTTTCGCGATATGTATATTGCGCATGTTGACATCGCGATGACCGTAAATTTGTGATATATTGTGCAGCCCTACTTTCCATTCAACTTTTTCAAACAAAGCAATTAATGATCCTCTATGGCCTTAATTTAATTCTACTTTGTAGGTTTGCTGGTTTACTGGGGTTGAATTGAGCATTTTATTATAAACCAACGATCCATAAAGAGAATAAGAGTATCCAACAACCTTTATTTCCTATGTTAGGCCTGGTTACTTTTACTATGTTATTATTTCAGTGAAATCACCACGATATTACTTGCGTATGGGTTTAAGATGCACTACCCACCTTTGGTCAGTGGATCCCAGACATGAACCTCAGCGAGGGGCCGCCAGTGGTACCCACCTATCATATACATACTGTAGGGTGGCTTTTTGTAAGTCACGCAGGTAACATTTAAGCTAGGTTTTAGCATGTGTGCAATTAGGGTGTGAATGCTTGTTGGATCTGTGAACAAGTAAGTGTCCCATGTGTTGTAAGGAGAGGTAAAGCGTAGGTCATCCAAATTTAAATGCAGGCAGTACAGCAACTCCTGAGTGTGCTTTAACCTGGCTTGAGGATCATGACTAACCCACCGCACCAGAGCCTTTAGCATAGTCTTTTGTTTCCACATGCTGAGGATGGGCAGTGATAGTACAGCTCTAAGCCGTTCAGGATTTAGATCCACAAACTCTTCTTGATCTATGAGCTCCTCGAACCTGGACAGAATGGTCCTTCTGGCTTCTTTCTCAAGTTTTCTACAGATATGGAACTCAGCAAAAGCCTGCATGCCCAGACAGTTATCCACATCCAGTAGGCGAGTCAGAAAGGCCTCACATGCCTGCTTCACTGCTCCCAGCTGCAGAAGGTTGGCTGCCTCCATCAGTCTCTCCACATTGCTTTGGGTTATTGTGACTTTCGAGGTGTAAATAAAGTCAATAACTGCACCCAAAACCTCACTATCCAGGCCTGGCAGATGCACACACTTGTCCCTCCTCTCCCGCATGTCTGCTGTGAACATGGCACGAAAGAATGGACTCTGGGCTGCCAATGCCATCCGGTGGCAGAGGAAAACACTTCCAGAGTCACTCTGCAAGGTAACATCTGTGAACAGTCTCTCAGCCCGAAAATCCTGAAGAGATCCCAGCATTTCCGCTGGATGAGCTGAGTCAAAGAAATCATACCTGTAGCCCTCTTGACCTCCGCCAGACATTTCCAACACTGAAAAAACACACAACTGTTAGTTGTTGGCGAGTCCTCAAAGCAGTGCAGTGCAATACATTTTTCATATTAGAGTTTTATATCCACTTTTCAATTAAATAAAAGTATAAATGATAGCCTGAACCAAAACAAGGATTTTCTACAACATTTTGGCATGTTTGTGTGAATTTAAAACTATTGAAAAGAGAATTTATGAGGTGAAGTAATGGTTGAGAAGGCACAAATTCAAGGTTCTAAATAATCTTAGAGGTATTCATTTAGGGTTAGGCCAGGACTGTGTGTAGGCCACTTAAGGTTGTGGTCAGCTTCTCAGTCTCGCAAACCCTCTTCCGAACAATTTCCTCCGGGATAAATAAAGTTCTCTGATTCTGATTCCGACACAGTCCTTGTGTTGATATTAGGGCAGTGTTGTACTCTGTAGTAAATGATTCTCCACTTACACTACATAGTGAGTCGTCCATGTATGCTGAAACACTGTTACCCCGTGCTGTTCTGTCATCAGCAAATTTGGAGATGTGATTAGAACTGAACTCTGCTGAACAGTCATGGGTCAGCAGGCTAAGGGGCAGAAGGCTAAGGACACAGCCCTGTAGTAGGTGTGGAAATTGTTTTACGAATAGCCAAGCTGACAGCACTATTGATATACACTATGGGGAAAAAAGTATTGGGACACCTGACCATTATATCAGCAGGGACTTTAATGGCATTGCATGAATATACATAGACTTTGATATGAAGCTTGCCCCCCGCTTTTTGCTGCTATAACGGCTTCCATATCATCTTCCACAAGATTTTGGTGTATTTCTGTGGGAATTTGTGCCCATTCATTCTGCAAAGCATTTATGAGGTCAGGCAGTAATGTTGGACAAGAAAGCCTGGCTCACAATCTCTGACCAGTTCCAAAGGTGTTGGATGGGGTTGAGGTCAGGATTATGTGTGGGCCAGTCAATGTCTTACACACTGAAGCCAACCATGCCTTTATGGAGCTTGCTTTGTGCACTGGAGTACAGTCATGCTGGAACAGGAACGGTTCTTACCCATCCTGTTTCCACCAAGTTGGAAGGGCATGGTGCTGTCCAAAATGTCTTAGTATAATGAAGCATTAAGATGGAAAGCACTCACCGGAAGCAAGGGGTCTATCCCAAACCCTGAAAAACAGGTGAGCCCCAATATTTTTGTCCTCAATATGTCATCAATAACTACACACCATGTCCATAGACTACTCCATTTTTCTCTGTAGAAATTAAAATCGGTGCAGACGATGCTCATCTAAGTATTCATATGAGGGTTCTGTATTTGTCAGGCTGGTGCTTTTAAATATGAAGACACCAGTGTCAATAAACAGATAGGATTTCAGCTCCAGTAACACCATCGATATTCCATTACAACGGCATGACAGGTCCAGGTGAGAAAAAGGGGAATATAAAACTAACGCCATAATAAACTACAGAGGAAATACAGCTGTGTTTTAACAGTTATATACGAGTCAAAGACTCCTGTTCTCTCATTACTGAAAATTGCCAGAATGAATGAGCCCATATTGTTTACACACAGGATGGCACAACCCCCTGCGACCCTCGACTGCATTAAATTAACATTTCTGCAGGAATGTACAGCCAGAGGGACTTGAATGTGATCTGAGATTTAATGTCCACGAACTTACCGTGCTGTGTTTAGACCGTGTCATAAATGCATAATTGTTTTCTGGGGAAGCTTGCTGTCTTACGAGACTCACGTTCGTGCGTTTTTTCCCCCTACGCCTATATTCGTGGTTTGTGCTCTGTGATTGGCTAGCGCTCTACACGTAACAGCGGTGCACTTATCAGAGTTCAGCAAACAGAACCCCAGTAACCAATCAGAGCAAAGTCTAATGGCGTTTAGGCTGCTTTTCAAACGGTTTTATTAAACGGCGTTATTTGAACGCCATGTGATGTGCTAGTAATACACAATGTGGACCTATAAATTCCCGACTTCAGGTGTTTCAATCATAAAATAAAGCATACCAAGTCTGCATGGTTTATCCAGGTTAAATGATTTTAACCACCGTGAACGCAGGGTTTGTGTTGACACTGCTAGTGCAAGAAAATACACTACATGGACAAAAGTATTGGGACGCTAGGCTTCATAATACCTTAATGCTCCATAATACCAAGACATTTTGGACATCACCATGCTTCCAACTTTGTGGACAGTTTCAGGAAGAACCTTTTCTATTCCAACAAGACCGTGCTACAGACTGAATGGGTACAAATTCCCACAGTGCACACCACCAATGTAGTCTTTCTATCTGCTATCCAAAATTACCAGTCAAACTACAAGTTTTCTATATATATGATAATGTAGTGCTAAATGTGAGATCATTTTTTTGCCTTGCAACTCCCCACATGTATCCCGATAGCATTTCAATGGATATTTTAGGGGCCAAAACTCAAAACGATGTCGCAGGCATCGAATGTAGCCTACCTGTTACCATTTTTGTAATAATCATCTGTAAGGGAGCTTTTTGAAGACATCTAGTTCTTATAACGACTGCTGTGAACAATTCCCACGCAACGGGGGTCTCTAGAATGGTGCAATATAATGTTATGCAAATGTATGCAAAATTACTTTTACATTTCATAACCTATTTATGTGAATATTTTGAAACACCTGTGGATGATTGGCAAGCAAAGCACAGTTTAGTTAATTTTTCAGTTTGTATCCCGTCACTGTAAAACTAGAGGCTGTAAAACAGTATATGCACAGATCAGTATATGCACAGAACAATTTTATTTTCTCTTTCCATCCTCTCAACAACATTTGGCGAATAAAAACAAATAACTCATAAATTCAGCTGTAGTATTTTGAAGTCAGTGTAATTAATATGCTTTGAATAACAAAAAATGTCACCCTGACTTCATGCTGTCAGAGCGTCACTACACCGGGGCAGTGTGTTGATCATCAGCCAGGTTCCTGAGGTCGCCACTCACTGAGAGTCTTGTAGTAAATAGGTGGTAAGTAGAGAAATGAACAGTTTAAAACACTTAAAATAAATGTCTTCATTATATGCTACAATGTGCCATTAATATTGATTAACATACAATACAAATTCACACTGATAGCAGTTGATCAAAGGAACCCACAATATGGTTAAGAAATAGGAATCCACCACACAGAAGTACAGAACTGATGGAGACACTATAATCACTTTCCACCCCCATCAATTTCAAATCGCACCAGCAAAGCCTTGTCAAACATGATGTAAACAGCTTCGAATCAAGGTCATTTCAGTGTAAACCAGTCGTATAAACCAGATATTAGACAAGCTTTATGGAATTTCTATATAAATTTCTTTAAAGAAAATCAAATTCACATTTATTTATTTAAAGTGCAACATATCACTGAGTTTTCCGTTTAAAATGCTCTTGAGCTAAGCTCTGCTGTGTTGCAAAAACAGTTAAAAACTACGCAGATCGGAAACTTTAATTATGCAGACACTACATTAAACAAAAAAAAACAATACACCCAAGGCATTTTAATTTTGTGATGCCACACATATAAAATAAATATTCAAAAATATTTTAATTTCCATATTTTGAGCAAAACTAATCACACTCATAAAACAAAATCACAGACCTTTACTTTAACACTTAGGCTCTATCTAATGGCCATCAATTCATAAATTACACAAGAGAACAAAACTATTAAGTATTTTCTCTGCCGCTCTTTATATACTGTAAATTGTTGAAGTCTTTTAAAACATCCATTGCTCCTTTGCCCTTTCGTATTTAAAGGTCAGATTACTGCTGAATGAGGTCACGCAACTGCTGAAGAATTTCACTCCCACTACACCAAGGCACAACTCGGGGCTTCAGTGCATCATTCTCACACCCGGCCTTTGACAGCAGCTTTTCAAGGCTGAATCCTTTACGCGGCATCACTAGATCCGTCTCGTTCAAGATCTTTACGGGACAAAAGTCATTCGATCCATCTCCAACGTAACATGTGGCTTGGTAGTGGATGCCAGAGCTGGCTTGACTTTCCTTGAAATCACTCAGAACTTTCTGTTTGCACATGTTAATCGGACAGGCCTCACACTGGTGTGAATGGTAGCACTGGATTGTTATGCATCCCCCATCATCAATGCTAGCAGGGTTGGAAAACACATCGTCGAAAGCATCCTTTACTCCTTGTGCCTGTAAAATCCAGTCTATAAAGAGTGTGTTACAATCCGAGACAATAATGCAGTCTATGCAATTCTTGTTTTGTGCAATGAAGGTCAGCAGCTCTACCATTCCGTCTGTGAATGGGATTGTTTCCAAAACCGACCTGACGGTGTCTGGGCAGACGGACTGATCTCTGAGGTAAGACAAAACACGTCCCATGTACTCAGTCCAGCGTCCTCTTTCATAGGAGGCCTTTAGCCAAGCCGGTACACACTTCTCTGGAGCACAGCGGAGAACCCATATGTCGCTGTTATCATCCACCACGGTGTGATCAAAGTCAAACACAACTAAGGTCTTCATCTTGGCCTGGAAGCACATTTGAAAAATTCAGTAAATCAGACATCTAATACTTAGTAACCCTAATCCAAACCCTGGTCATTCAAATTCAATGTGAAAACTACATTCAGCCAGCAGTGTTAGACTGTGTTTTTTGTACTATTTCTTTCTAATGCCCATTGAGCTCAAACAAATGTAGATGGATATGGAAAAGGGTTCACTTCAACTAAATACATCAGCCATGACAGTAAAACCACTGTCAGGTGAAGTGAGATATAGATTATTTGGACAGAAGTATTGGGACGCCTGACCCTCACAACAATTTCATGACATTGCATTAATATACATAGACTTTAATATAGAGTTGGCGTAAATTTGGATCTCTAACAGCTTCCACTCATCTTGGAAATCTTTCAAACTTTTGGTGTTTCTGTGTGAATTTGTGTCCATTCATTCTGTAGAGGATTTATGTGGTTAGACACTGATGTTGGACGAGAAGGTATGGCTCACAATCTGTATTCCAGTTCATCCCAAAAGTGTTGGATGTGGTTTAGGTCAGGGCTCTGTTCGGGCCAGTCAGTTTCTTCCACACTAAATTCATCCAGCCATGTCTTTATGGAGTTCTCTTTGTGCACTGGGCCACAGTAATGCTGGAATAGAAAAAGGTTCTTCCCCAAACCGTGTCCACAAAGGTAGAAGCATGGCGTCCAAATATCCAAAATGTTTTGGTATGCTCAAGCATTACAATGGCCTTTCACTGGAAGTACGGGGCCTAGTTCAAACTGTAAAAAAGACAGGTCTGTCCCAATACTTTTGTCCATTTAAGTATATTCTTATGTACTAGCAGTATCAACACAAACATCCTCTTCACGGGTGTCTAAATCACTTAACGCTTTTTAAGAGAAATATTGTGGATAAACGAATACAATACAGTTAACGACATGGAAACCGATTTAACTTTAAAAATTAAACTTACAGAAACGCTACAAATTCCAGAGATACCGGTTTTGTTGAATAAACTGGAAGTAAACACCTTCCTCTCTTAAACTACCCGCTGGTGGACAAAAACCCTCTGTTGCCCCCTACAGTAAGAGTGCATCACTTGTAATCTTCCCAAAGCGAATACGAAAGAAAAGAGCCCCACATGTCATACGCGGTTCTAGACGGGGGCCAGCGTGGGGCAGGGCACCTGTAGAATTGCTCCTGGTCCCTGTTATGGCCCCTGCACTGAACAGCCAATGATTTAATATTAATTTCGTATCGCGACATGCGCTGCTCGAAGAACGGAACTAATGCTACATGTGTTCTAGACGGACTGCTTAAAGCGCTACAGACGCGCTGTTACCTGCATCCTGAAGACCAGCAGTGAGATGATGACAGTGTGATTTAAAAATATAGCGCGATTTCATGCTGTGAAAAAGAACTAATAAAAATAAATGAAAAGCTACATATAAAATAAAATATTGACCTGTTTAATGTGCCCCCCTAAAAACACTGGCCCCACCTCGGTCCCCCTGGTAATTTTGGTCTAGAACCGCCACTGTCAAATGTATAGTATAAATGTATAGTGTAAAACCAGTTTAAAAATAATTAAACTGGCTTTGGTTTTTACATTACATGTATATGTATCTATATATAAATACATAGATGTACAAATTATAGAAAGTGAAAGTGAAAGTGTGTCGAGTTGGTTAAACTGGCTGGGCTGTAGAATCAAGCTCTGGCTCCTGGAAGGTCATAGTCCAACGTAGCTCGGTGACAATTCTAAAGTCATCATTCTGTTCTGAATCGGATTTGTGCAATATAAAACTCGACCATTTAATTTGTGAATTGAGAAAATGTCAATCTCATCTACTGCATTTATTTTTTTTATCACACTGACACGAAGCCACTTATCATTTTGCACTACAGATCTGCTGGTACAGTACACTATATCTCTATATACAGCAATATCAGTGTTGCACTGTTTTTGACATTGTGTTGCAGTAGTGTCTGTTTTATGTTTTATTCTTGGTGCTACTCCAAGAATGCTCATAACACAAATGTAGATCTCCGAATAAAGCTCTTTCTATCTCTGCCACACCTGATCCAGAGTAATATTATACATTACTCTGGTCACTTTTCACTGTTTTATATTGCTGAGCTATTATTGCACAATGCATTTTAACATTCCATTTGCACAATGTACATATAAATGTCCAGATTTTTATTTAATTTTAGAATTTACTTACTGTTTTAATGTTTGCAGTCAGTAAAGGAGCTGTTCAGGATACATTTCACTGTGTTGTACTTGTATGACTGCATGTGACAAAGAATCTTGAATCTCTTGAATCCACGCAGTTTAGAAGACGGGTAGAAAGAACCTGCCAAACTGGAGTTCTAGACTTCTGGTTTATCTGGTGTACCAATCCGAATCCATTTTTTTTTTTTGTTCAATTATATACTTCAGCCCAGTTTAACCCACATACAGAAATTAACATCTTACCTTGAACAGTTGTTACTTCTTGTAATGGCTCAGTGAAAAAGAATAAGCAATGTATTATCTTATTGCAGCAGAGAGGTGAACATTTAACTACTGACCAAATTAGTCACAAAGGTCAAGACTCTGTTGGTCTGATGATTGGGTTTAAGAGTTCTGAAACAGAGACACCTGTAACCTGTGGTCTTTTGTAATCTGTGAATGTGTTTACTGTATTCGTCTTTTGACAGCTGAAGCACCCTTTTCCAGAAAGAAACAAGACAGTCTATGAAAAAGGACAATTTGAGACAATTCCTATTTCAGAATCAGTTTTAATTTCTCAAGTTTGACTGAACTGACACTTGCATCAGGATGTTATTACAAACATAAAACCCATATAAAACTCCAAAATACAGATTCCCACCCAGTATCCCTCCCTAAAGATTAAGAACACAGCTGAAAAAAGCAACATGAGGAAAAGCAAAAACATTAACCATTTTCACTGATGATTTTTCATTGCAAACTAATTATTTCCGTTTGAAAGACAGTCAGGGGGGAAAAAAGGGGAAAGAGGTCCACATTGCAACGAGGTGAAGGGAAAAACAAAACACAAAATAAAAATAAAAACACACTGAAGTTTCTGGACCAACTGAAATATGAAGTTTCTTGCTTCCAGTTTGTTTGTGGGTGTGTGAGGAAAAGTCTGTATAAAAGAAAAGGTTGTAAATAAAAAGATTAAATCATCCTTGCTCTTCAATATTAGTACGGGACATGTGTTCAGGTGATGGAGGTCAGGGGCAGTTTAAAAGCATGCTCCAACTTTTTTCAACCAAACCCCCATCTGCAACATCTGTAACAGAGTGCAATGAACAACACATTCCCAGCTAAAGATAGAACACTGGCTAATTCAAAACAAAGAAAAGTACACAGGTAGATGCTAAAGCATCCGCCTCCAGGCTTCCCTTGCACATTTTTTTTTTAGACGAGAGGATGCAAGGTGAAATTGTCCGCTGTCCTTGGCCATATGCAACAAATGTAGCAGAAAATGTCGTTGGAAAATGGTGGAGCACTTCATGTGGGTGAACTGAGGGGTCAGTCGCTGTCACTGGAGCTAGAGTCCTTTTTCTGATTACGGTGATGATTTCTGTCCTTCCTGGGGCTGCGTGATTTGTCTTTCGCCTTTTCTCTGGATTTGGGGCTGTTGCTCCTTGTTCTCTTCTTACGTTTATCTTCATCACTTCCCGAGTTGCTGCTCTTGCTGCTGTTCCTCCTCCGCCGCCTCTGTCTGTCGCCGTCCTGCTGGTCAGTCCTGTCTTTACTCCTGTGTTTATGGGAGGAACGTTCTTTAGAGCTTCTTTCCCTCCCTCTGGTCTCTTTGCTTTTACTTTCTTCATTATTCTTCCTTTTCTCTTTGTCTTCATCTCTTCGTTGCTCTCTGCCCCTTTCTTTCTCCCTGCTTTTCGATTTACGTGATTTCCGGTCTCGGCTGCTGCTGCTTTGTTGTTTATCCCTTCCTCGGTCACGTGACCCTCTCTGTCCACGTCCCCTGGACCTGGACCTGGACCGGCGTTTGACATCACGCTCTCGCTCCCTTTCGCGGCTTCTAGACTTTTCACGCTGTTCTTCTCGATTTGCTTTCTTAGACATTTCCTTTTGTTTTTCTCTCTCTTTTCCATCACTTTCAGGCTGTTTGGTCCTCTCTTTGCTTTTGCTCTTCTCTCGCTCTTTCCCCCTTTTCTCCTTCTCTTTAGCTTCTTTGTTCATATCTTTTTTGTCTTTGCTGCCCGAGCGTCCCCTTTTGTCGCCCGTTTTGCTGCGTCTGCTTTCCCCTTTTCTGTCCTTGCTCTTGCTGCGACTCCGCCCCTTTCTTTTTTCCGTTTCTCCATCCATCTTTTTTCGTCCATCTCTGTCTCTGCTCCTTGACCGATGCTTACCACCCCTCTTCTCTCGTTCTTTAGATGGACTCCTCGATTTGTTTCGCCTGCTTTCTTTCTTATCCCTCTCTGAATTTTTCTTCTCTCGCTCCATGCTGGGTTTTTCTTTTTCTACCGGCTCTGCAGTGTCTGTCTTTTCCTCTGACATGTCACCTCTGTAATGCAGAATAAAGGTGAATTCAAAATCACTTAATAACAAACAGCAAACTTGTATTCATCAGTATCTGCTAAAGTATGCTAGTTTCTTTCATAATTTGCACCCATTCACATTAGGAAATATTACTGTATTAGAACACACAATAACACCACATTTGAAAATATCTCTAGATTTGTTTTTGGTTTTTTTTTACTCAAGATTTTTAAAAAATCAATACAGATAAATTGCCACTTTAATAAAGGATGCACCGGAGCATTCTGCACTCCTACTGCTCAAAAACGTGAATATGTAGTTATTTTTCCAGCCATACTTGTCCCCCTTTATCCAGCGGTCCTGGGTGGCCTGTGTGTTCGGTCTGGCCTTCTGTGTTCTTTGCATTTCCTGTCTCCAGTGAGGGGGGGTTTCACTACGTCGAAATCTGTCCCACGAGCGAGAACGAGACCGAGATGGAGTCCGGTAACGCTACACAAGAAAAAGGAAGAAATCATGCCGGAATGAGACTATTATATAAATACCATTTGAGGACGCTCTAAATAATCAGAAATAAGAATAAAGTAATTTATCAGAGCACATGTTTTTAAAAGCTGTCCCTAAACTAAACCAAACCAAAGTAAAAAGTGAATCATGTTGAATGTTTCCCTCACCCTGGGCCCTCTTCCTTTAATTCTTCTTCCTGATCTGGTCATCACCAGCCGTGTGCGATTTGGCCTTGAGTTCACCACGGGTCTGGAATACAACAACAACTCACTCACATTTTTGTAAGAGGTGGCCTAAAAAACTTAACAGCAGCTGCCGAATCAGCATTCTAAATTGTGAGATTTAAGATTCAAAACTCTGACAAGATGTTTTCTATAAAAACCCATAAACACATTACCCAACAAGCTAACAACTGTCAAGCTAACAATTCACCTGTCTCTTTCTCTATCCCGTTCTCTCTCCCGTTCTCTCTCTCTCCCTTTCCCAGAATCTACTTTAGGTTTCTCCTTCTGCTCCTGCTCCTCTTTGGGGGGCAGCGGCTGTTGCTGGGGACTCCGCCGCATCAGGAATCGATTCTCTGGAACGGGTGGGACTTCCTCTGGACGGATGGAAGAAACAGGTTGTGGAGGCTCTGGCTCCTCTGCTTCTTCATTATCAGAACTACAAAGGAAAAAGCACAAGGACACCATTAATATAATCAGGAATCACCCAAATAAATCACTTCTACTTCTATATTTGAAAACGGTCAATTACAGATTCAGTAAAAAATATTAAAAACAACGTGAAACATTTTACACTGAACAGTCAACATTTTTCCTTCATTTCAGGAATCTCTTTCAAACAGTAACTGTGCAAATAACAGTCATATACTAACCCCTTCTTCTTCTTCTTGTGTTTCTGTTCCTTCTTTTTCTTCTTTTGCTCCTTTTTACGTTTCTTTTTCTGCTTCTTCTCCTCCTTGTCCGACTCTTCAGATTCAGATGAGGACTCCGATGAGGAAGACGAATCATCACTGCTCTCGCTGGATGACTGCTGTTTTTTCTTCTTTTCTTTCTTAGCTAGCACACCCAAAAAGAGAGCAGAACTTTATAAAAGGCATACACAGACATTTGTTGTGAATCACTTTCATCAAGAATGGGTTGACAGTTACTGATCTAGCATTAGTCATCACAGAATTGCTTGTATCAGAGTCATAATGCAAAGGTAGGTAACAGCAGTGGATGGTAATTCTCACACTAGGATACAAAAGATGAGGAAGATTGAAAAAAGAGCCATAAACAGAAGTTAGTTTTTCCAACTCAAAATGACAATGCTAAAAAGGTTCATCACCGACAGCTGAAACCGTGTGAGGGTAGCATGCGGAAAAGTTGGATGCTGTACTTCACCTCGACCCTCCAAGCATTTAAAAGAAAAAAAACAAAAAAAAACTAAACAAAACAAAAACATAAGCTCTGACGTGAAAGAAAAGACAGCATTAGTTTTAATGTGTACGATTTCAATTAAGCCTTTAATTTCATTACTGTTTGAACAAAACCTTGTCTCCAAAAAAGTGAGTTTAAAAAAAAAACCCTCACCAATGTAATTTCATTTTGGACCAATCCTGTTGGTCCATTCATCATCATGATGCACTATCAGTAGAGTTTACATAGTCATTTAAGTTAAAACAAATCTGCTTACATTTTGTTCAGCTGCAACGTTCATGTTCCAAATAACATTTGTAGCCCAATATGAAACTTGTTCTGTACTGATTTGACAATGTATTTTAGTGTTTGATACCAACTCATGTACCAACTTTCCTCAACAGAAGGATTATTCTACAGGCACAACTAGAACAATCTTCATAATTAATCGCCTAGTTTACAAATTAAACAAAATGAGCAGGGTTGTCGAAAGGTTCGTATACTGGAATCTTTAAAACTTTACACCTGGTAGTCAAAAGCATCTCTGGTCAGTCAGACTAAAATCAGGTGATTCTGTGTTAAAGAATATGCACATCGATGTTAATATAAAAATGGTCTATCTAGCTTTTAATTTCTCTATTCTATTCTAATGGAAAGAACATTTTACATGACAAGAAGTCAGCTGTTAAGAATTATCCTCCTATATCATTGCCGTCTTAACCCACATCCATTAACATACAGTATATTGTAGCGAGATGGTGAGAAACTAAAATGAGGACTAGTGTTTTACTTGAGACACTGTCTCAACCGAGGAGGTTAAGGAATTAAACTCATGGTTTACTGAAAAAGCTGCAATACCCAAACTGCTGGGGGAAGCTTTGTCTTAAAGAAAGAAAAATAACCTAAAACCTAAAGCACCTTTGGATTTGGGGATGAGCTCTCCACAGGTGAGCACCTTGACCTCCGCGTAGGGTCGGCTGTTGGTGTCAGTCTTCTGGGCCTCAATCATTCGGATCACGTCCTGGCCTGAGATCACCTGACCAAACACCACATGAATTCTGGAGGGAAGCAGAATAGTATATTAATACTCTGCAGGCAAAATAAAAGTATTTAGACAAAAATCTAGTATACAATTCATTACACTTGTGATGTAAACTCTTACCCATCCAGATGAGGAGTAGGTTTTGTAGTTCTATGGTCAGGGACACAAAACAGTGAGGCAGAATGTAAATATAAATCTAATAAACACAAAAACAGTGATTAATGCACATATTCAGCTCAGTCACCACATGATCATTAAAAGTTCAAAATTAAGACTGCCCATTCAAATGGGTACAGTTTCCGCACAGTTCATTAAAAAAGCTGTTTTGAAAATGGGTGAAGGGAGTATAAATACTTCAAACGGTGGCCCATTAAACAACTCCTGACTCACATAAAAAACTGTGAGCCATTGGTGTCTTTGCCTCTGTTCGCCATAGACAGCAGGAACTCCTTGTTGTGTTTGACAGAGAAGCTCTCGTCTAGAAAACACAGAGAGAGAAAGATTAGAAAACAGGCTTAAATCCAGTACATTTGCTGTCCATGCAATCTTCAAATTACACATGCAAAAATATAAACACTTTTTTTCTCCTTTGGCTTTAATATCTTGTAATAGATAATACATCAGCTAAATACTGCCCATCCCTAATACAAACGATGATTTTTTTTTAATCAGCGATTATAAATATAATGAAATCAGGATAACCAGATTTTGTACGTGTAAACCTGTACCTTCAAAGAAGCCCCCATATATGGATTCACCACCTCTGCCATTTCCTAAAAGAAAAACACTTATGTAACAATGGCCTTTTACAAATATGATCTTTCACAGAACTGACACTACAGTGTACAGTACCTTCACTAAAGTCCCCTCCTTGTATCATGAAATCCTTCACTATCCTGTGGAACAGACATCCCTTGTAGTGCAAAGGTTTCTGGGTAGTTTTGCCAACCCCCCTTTCACCTAAATAACAAATGGGCACAAATCACATTTACATTCAGACTTGACCATATTAACAAAGTCATTCAAATTAAAGTTTTGCTAACTAACCTGTGCACAAACAGCGGAAGTTTTCACATGTCTTGGGACACACATCGGAGAAAAGCTCAATGACAACTCTTCCAACTTTAAAAAGAAAAAAAAGAGTGATGTTAGCCAGAATTAAAAACACAACAGCAAAATGAAAAGCTCTCCAAACCTTTCATAAGTATATGCATTTAATATCTTACAAATCTTACCAAGTGTATTGCTGATGCCAATGTCAAAGAAGCAGCGAGGACGCTGCACTTTCACTCCCATAGTTCTGTTAGAAAAACATAGTAATCCCAAATTAATAACATCAATAAATCATCAGATGGGTAATCAACCAAATAGCAACCGTGCTCCATGAAGCTACACAAGATGAATAAAAGTATTGGGACGCCTAGCATGGCAGCTACAGAGACACGACATCGACTCCATTTCCATAGTCTTTAATATAAAGTTAGCATTAAGCATTAAGACAGCCCTTCACTGGAAGAAATGAGGCCTATCCACAACCCTGAAAACGGGTGTGTCCCAATACTTTTGGCCACAAAGTGCATTTCCTCAAACGTGAACTGATTTTGCGTGTTAATGGTAACAGACACAAACACGATATTAAATCGCAATGCTCCCGGTCAGCTGCCTTTTAATAGTCGTTAATTACATTTTGCATTAATCAAAACCAAACACAATACTGTCTCTCCTACAGCTGCGCTCTGTGAGTTCATGTTCGTTCATTCAATCTTCCTCGCAGGTTCAGCACGCCTTTAGCACTCCTGCTAATCCCTGATCAAACCCCACCTTCTAAACCCGGATAAAACCCCACTCGCACCGCGGGATAACTTAATAAATCAAATAATTAGGGTTTTTCAGTGTTGTGGAGATTAAACATGCAGTTACAAGTTAATAACAGATATTATTCTTGTGCTAACGCTAATGCTAACAGTACAAGTTCCTTCACTGAGGCCTCCATTTGGCCCAAAATTGACCTAAAACTCACACACACATACAAACACAACGACACAAGTGGGTCTGGAAATAATAAAACACACTTACGCGTCTTTAACCCAAAGCTGAAGCCAGAATAAAGAGAGAACACATGTAAAATAGATTCAAATCTCCGAAACGAAACTCGCTCAGCCTCAGAGGGGCTTTCAGAAGATGGCGCTCTGAAGGACGGCGGTGCATTATGGGTAACGACACTTACCCACCCACATAAATCTGCTACACAACATGGACAAAAGTATTAGGACACACATGCTTTCAGGATTAGGGTTAGGGTTAGGGCTAGGCCCTTTACTTCCAGTGAAGGACAATGTCAATGCTTCAGGATACCAAGACATTCTGAACACAGTTTGGAAAACAAGCTTTTTCTATTCCAGCATGACTGTATCCCAGTGCACAAAGCAAGCCCCATAAATACATAGTTGAATGAGTTTAGTGTGGAAGAATGATGCCAAATTGATGCAGAAAAGTACATTGAGATTTTAGAGCCATATATTCTGCCATCAAGGGACGTCAATGCATTTTTCAACAAGATCCCATTCTGCAGAAGAAGAGGGTACATATACTGCACTGGCCTGCCTGCAGTCCTGATCCTAGTAGAGAATGTGGGGATAATTTTGAAACAAGAAATGCAACAACCTTGACTGCTGCACACATTAAGATGTGTTTGCAGGAAGAGTAGGACAAACCCCCCAAATACTTAATCGCTTGGTATCCTCAGAATAACTGCTTTTTATTTTGTATTCCATGACGTCCCCATATATTTTCTGATTTTGTCACAACTGTTTATTACCTGCAAATGCTATGAATAGATGTTTTTTTACACTTCTTATAATAACTTGAATATATCCTCAAAATGACAAAAAACCAAAAAGCCACCACTAACATTAAACCAGCTCCTCAATCTGTAGGCTACTACAGCCAAAGCCACATTTGACAAAGCTTTCTGGTCTGTGCTGGGTTCCCTTATGATGTCAGTTATGTTTTAGCTTGTGCATGCAGCTAAACTCAAATTTTGAACAATCAGTGCTTTCATAATTTGTATGATCTACATATGTTTGGGACATATTTAACACAGGATACAATACTTTCTATATTGTGCCATAGAGCATACAGCATTTGCCTAGAAATCCTAATATGGGCTTGACACTGACTACAGAATGATAACATGACTTCATGCCTATGCTTGAAATAACGCTTCAGATTCAGCAACTTTTTTATTAAAGTACACATAAGTAAATGTAACTAGTTGCTACCTGCGGAGGGATAGGAACAAATTCAATGTGTCATTCAGTCTGGAGATGCTGGGAAGATGCTTGGTTTGAATACCCAGTTTTGTTCCTACCACTTCTGAAATAGCCCATTCTGTCCTGACCTGCTTTTGAAAGCTTTCTAAAGTACAACTTTCAGGGTACAATTGCTATCTTCCAGATTACCCCTTCAATGCCGCTAGATATATGCCTCTAGGTAATATATTCTATCACAGTTATTATATTCCACTGATTCTGTCATTACTTCAGTCTTTTATTTTATTTTTCTATTTTTAAAGATTTTTTATGAGAAGTCACCAGTATGCCGTTTTTCACAGGGAAAGGGAATTTAGTGTAACTTTAAATTTCATTAAAGGTACAAGGCCTTTTAGAGTAAGTTGGTACCTTGTGGGATCTTCATAGTATCCTTTTTTCAGAATGATCTACTCAGCTGCCTCTAATTTTACAAATCCCAGGTTAGTGTATTAGCATGAAGGGTTTGACATACAGCATTAAGGGTATGACACGCTACTAAGTACTAAGTACTGGTTGTACAGGATGAACCAGTTAAATGGCACAGTTAGGTCCAGCTGGTAGCCTAGTGGTTAAGGCATTCGCCCTGTGATCAGGAAGTCGCAGGTTCGGTTCCCAAGACCGCTAGGTACCACTGAGGTACCTTGGGCAAGGTATCGTCCCACACACTGCTCCATGGGCGCTGTGTTCATAGCTGCCCCCTGCTTCACTTGGTGAATGAGTTAAATGCAGAGGAAGTATTTTGTGCTGTTCACACTGTGTGTTGTGGTTTGTTCACCTATGACCAGAGTTTTGAGGCTTCATATAGAGATAAGACTTTTGTTTGAAAATAATTTTGCCAAGGGACCCATTCATTTCATTTATTAGATCCACTTGACTATGAAAAATCAGTTTAGGATGTTTGACCAAAAAGGAAGCATTGTGATTTTTAAAATCTTTAATTTACAAAAACATAAATAGTCATGTGTATCGGACCAAATGTGTTGCTACAAACTTTTATGTAAGCAATTGTTTAAAAAACCCAACAACCTGAGATTGAAGTAGTGAAGAAAAAAACTCCCAAAATTAACAGACATATTAGGGATGTCAAATGTACATAAAAATACAAATACACATTAATACAGTCGACTGTGTTCTGTTTCTTCCCCAGTATCTGAAAAATAAAGAACCTGTTTGAAGGGGTCAGTTTAGTCTAAGGCACATAAGTGAGTGATGTCTGCAGACAGCTGGGCTCCTGGGTGAAAGGTCGAGAGGACAGGACACACGGAGAGAGCTCAGAGTTTGGCCATTCGGGCAACATTGAGCCGCATTGAAACACAGGAGGCTCCTGATGCATAGCGCAAATCTCTTAGCATACCACTCCACTGCTTCTTCTTATCATCGTATCTGAGAACACAGAGAGAGAGAGCACTTAAAATACAGTCACATGTCAGCATCTCATACCCACTAATGAATACTGAACATGCTTAGCAATGCCACTATTTCAAGAAATTCTGTAGTTCCTATAGGAATGAATTTAATTGTAATAATTATAATAACTGTCCTTTAAAGTTTCAAAACCAAACTCGGTACATTGATCCTGGACTCCATTCTGAGGGAGCACAACAGAGGGTTCGGTTTCTACAATTAGCAAAAATATGTTGTGGCTAATAACTGTTGATTAAAGAACTGATTCATGTGGCTGATTTTACCGTGGGAGGTCCCATGGCCGAAGTATGGCAACTTGTCGTGTCATTCTAATCGAGGTGGCCGCTATATTGGATTTCATCAAAATGCTTTCACACTGACTATAAGACCAAGCTGTGTGCATGTGATCTTCAGACTAAGTCTCACAGCAGTTCTCAAATGGATCTTTGATTGTTTAAACCATTCGTCTTTCACCACCAATGAAAATCCATAGCAAAGCCACCAACCAGTACGTGAGGTTATAACTCAGCAACTGTTTGATGTATTACATTGCATCAGGATCTCCTTAAAACCATCAAATCTGATATGAAGCATCAAAAAAGGGCTCTGACAGAGGGTGTCAAAGTATCTTTTCACACTGTGATGAACCGGTGTCTTGTTCAGAAGTTGTTCTGAATAGTGGAGGTCCTGTGTTGGCCCCTTAATGGCTATAATTATTAGTTTAATTATTATGTGTTTCATTTGTGATTTCTTTTAATTACCTAGGTGGTCAACCCAAAACAGAGTGGACACTGTATATATATATATATGCATTAAAACTAATATTTAAGTGAAAACTGAGTAACAGGAGCCAAAGATAGTAACTTACTGCCAAACATCTGTGATTTCTGAGGGTCCAAATTCTTTGTTCTCCAACTCCACGACTGCAAAGCCCCCGATAGCATAGAGATTTCCATCACTACTCACAAGGTTCACCGAGCTGCGCTCCTGGGGGAACTCTATGAATGCATCCCACCTAGACAGCGAGACACAAGCATACAGTTATTATGTCCACTTTAATATGGACAAGCCATTTATCCACATATCAAGACAAAAAGGATCCAGAGATTTCAATACAGTGATAAGGCATTGTATATTTTGTTCATGTGTCATAGTATACAGCATGTGGCTAATAAATCATTCACTTATTTTCTGACCTATTCTTTGTTGCTTTCTGGAATTTAATATGTGAGGAATGTTTTGTATGACAGATATATGCTATACAAGATTTTTCAAATCTTACAGCAAATATTTTTCATCATCTTTTTAGCCACAGCTGCTGGTTGCTGTGATACTGCAGGACACTGATGCAAAAGCATTCATGTCATTTTAGGATGTCACATGAAAAACTCTGTCTACAGAGTTACATCTGAATCTGCTCTCAGACACCTTAATCCTATCATTCATTTATGGCATTTAGCAGACACCTTTATCCAAGCAACTTCTACTCATTAACTACAGGAGACAGTCTCCCTGGAGCAACTTGGGGTTACGGGTCTTGCTCAGGAAACCAGTGGAGGTACGCTGAAGGGATTCGAACCCATGACCTCTTGTTCCAGAGGCAAGAATTCTACGCACTAGGCCAACACCATTCAACCTTATGTTCCTGCTCCTCCAAGGAACACCGTTTGGCTCTGCCATCCATACACACAAGCACAGACTCTTCTCTGTTGTGGTTCCCTGCTGGTGGAATGAGCTGCCTGAGCCTTCAAGAGCAGGAGAATCCCTCTCTAGCTTCAAACACCTCCTGAAGATTCATCTGTTCAGAGAGCATCTCTTCTCCTGATGTATTATGTCTTCTTGTACTTCTCCCATCATAAAGATTTAGCACTTAATACTCTCCTCTGGTTCTCACTTTTACGGCTGACGGCCGCTAGAGGCCACTGTTTTTTTCTGTTTGTTTATGCCCTGTTCTGTTCTGTTTCGTGTGGGTCTATGTTGGGTTTCTGGGGCTTTTATTTTGATACATGCTGGGTTTTGCTTTTGTCACGTGTTGTGTTCACCTGTTTCTGTTCCCCCTTGATCACTGTCTGTATTTAAGTTCCGTTCTGTGTGTCACTCGGCATGATCACTTTAGAGTACGCCAGTCGATGAAGCCGTTTTGTTTTTGTGTTTGTCCAATAAAACTCCCCGTTGTCATGGATCCCTTCCTGTCTGCCTGTTCCTGGTCTGTGCTTCCTGGTGGCTCCGGGTCTGGGCCTCGCGGCCCAGCTCATGACAGATCGGCTCATCTCAACCAAACCGCCTTCCTGGAGGAAGCGTACGAGTCGGTGGGCGAAGGGGAAACTTTTGACCTTGTCGGGTTTCTCCTCAGCCTGCCGGTCGAGGGCTCCAACGATGAGGAGCTCCCGAAGCCCGCCCAGCTGTCCTCCGGGGCTAAGAGGCGGAAACGGAGGAGACGCGGAGCTTCCGCAGCCTCCCCACCAAAACCCACAACAGTGGCCGATGCGCTGTGCACACGAGCCGGTCGGGAACCCGGAGCCGCCGCTGCGGCACGGGACCGGTGCCGTGTGTCCCGGAGACGCCTGGAAAGAGGCCCACCAGGCGTTCCAGCTCCACCCCCTGCTCCAGCAACAACAACAGCAGCTGGAGCTGCTCACCCGTACCCTCGGTGAGCTCGTGGAGCACCTCCAGGCCTCCACCACTCCAGCTGGCCACCTTTTCAAGGCAGACACAACCAGTAAGGCCCCAACATGTAGCTTTAGCTTCCCGGCTAGCGGGCCCGGGGAGGCCGTGTGTGAGCGTGAGGCTGCCGTAAGCGAGTGTGTGGCTGAGGCCGTGAGTGTGGCTGAGGCCGTGAGTGTGGCTGTGTGGCTGAGACCGTGAGAGTGGCTGAGACCATGAGTGTGGCTGAGGAGACCGAGAGTGTGGCTGCGGAGCCCGTCAGTGTAGCCCCCGTCAGTGTAGCCCCCTTCAGTGTAGCCCATGCCAGTGTAGCCCCTGACAGCCTAGCTCCTGACAGCCTAGCTCCTGACAGCATTAGCCCTGCCGCGGTAGGCCCCACTCCTGCTTGCCCTGTAGGCCCTGTCCCTGTCTGCCCTGCCCCTATTCGCCCCGTTCCTGCTGCCCTAGGCCCTATTAGCCCGAGCCTTGGCCTCCCGGA
>JBBPDC010000109.1:2994565-3005546 GCA_037974485.1 Hemigrammopetersius urotaenia | reverse complement strand
CTCACACACACCCCTATACTCTCTCACATACACCACTATACTCTCTCACACACACACTATACTCTCTCACACACACCACTATACTCTCTCACACACACCACTATACTCTCACATATACCACTATAGTCTCTCACACACAACGCTATACTCTCTCACATACACCACTATACTCTCTCACACACCCTTATAGTCTCTCACACACACCACTATACTCTCTCACACACACCATTATACTCTCTCACATACACCACTATAGTCTCTCACACACAACACTATACTCTCTCACATATTATTTGAGTCATCTCAATTGTTCATGCACAGATTGTGTTAGCCATCCTGTGACATTTCATTAATGGTCAATTTCTGGCCACAGAGCTGCTCTTGACAGGGTGTTTTTGGTTGAAGACCAAAAAAAACAAACCAACAACAACAACAAAAAAAAAAACAGAAGAAGAATAACGTTAGCCCTCTGATATGTGATATCGATAAGATATGATCACCACAGACAATCCTTTCCATGTAATGAGAAAAAAAAACATTAATATTAGTAACATATTAAAAATGAGGCCAAAGACGTTTCAGCTTGAGCACCTGTGCACTATAAGGGAGTTTTGAATACAAGTATGCTACAGATTCAGTCTGAAAAGCATTGGAGGATTCCTTTAATCCCTGAGCCATAGTATTATTATTCAATAACAGAAAAAAATGGAAGTGAGAACAAAAAACACTTAATATACAGCTGGAGCTAAAATACAGTTCAATTGATCAAAGCAAGTAAATCAACTTAAGTATTTACAGAACAAACCGCTGAAGTGGTAAGATGTCTATGTCACCTGCATAAAATCCTCAAAGTATCTCAGTCTTCATGTGCACATCTGTCAATGGGTATTATAGATATTAACTCAACATTTAACAGTCTATCATAAACATCTTCTTTGTTCCTCATCCTCCTGTGAAAAAAACAAAACAAAAACAACAAAATTATTATGCAGTTTTGTGAAAAAGTATTCCGCCTCCCTGTATCCTGTATTTTCCTTTATTTGGGGATAGTTGTGTTGCCCTATGTGCCCAGGACAGGCCTGGTCCAATTTAACCCCTAGATGTGTCACCTTTAACAGAACAAGTGCAACGAAATGCTTCACATAGCTGGAGATCTTCAATTTTGTCCTTGTCTACCTTACAGAATTGCTTAAACTTAACAATAGTTTCCCACAGAAGCTATACTAAAAATAATAAAAGTTCAAAGATCTTGTGTTTCTTTTCTAAGACCTAAATTAAATGAGGGGATTTTTTATTATTTAAGGGCATTTGTATTTGTCCCCATTTTAATACCCCAGTAGCAGTTATTATTACATGTTTTTAAATTACGATATCTTTGATTCTACTTGAAATAGGAACAAACAAAGTTCAGCATGATGTCTGACATCTGGAGCATCAACACAAACTGGGGGAACTTCCATATAAGGAGTTGTTGGTCTGTGTGATTTACCTGTGCCGCTCGTGTTCTAAGGGTTAATGTATTCAGTCTTTTTAAAGGGGACAAATTATGCAAAACTGACTTTTAAAAAAAAAACAAGTTATAATAGGTCTATGGGACTCTATAGCCCAGTCATGCTCGGTGGAAAAGGTGTTCGTGCCTTGAATTGGCTTGAATGGGCTCACATGACCCCTGCATCTTGGCATCCATATGACTATAGAGGTGCTAAGCCAAAAAAACTGGTGGTCTACCCTCCGCGCAGGTGTGGAACAGGCAGTGTAATCCTGTTCCGTCTGTGCAATGACCAAGACCCCCCCATCAATTGCCTCCCGGGAAACAAATGCGCCTCTCTGTGCCACAGAGGCCGTGGTCCCCCATAGCTGTGGTCTTCATCACGGACCTCCTGGTTTCGAAAAAGCACACCACAGTGCTGGTGGACCGGTTTTTGAAGGGGGTCCGGTTCCTACCCTTTTGTTCGCTACCCTGCAAGAAGCAGAGGCCCTCTTCCAGGCCGTTTTTCTGCCCTATGCCAGCCCGGAGGACATCCTGTCTGACTGAGGCCCCCAGTTCATGTCCAGGGTATAGGTCGCGTTTCTGAGGAAACTGGGGGTTACTGTCATTTTGACCTTGGGCTACCACCAGGCTGATCAATTGGTTCAAGAATTGGGTTTCCCCCGGACTGACTGCCATGGACAACAACACGACGGAGTTCGTCAGCTGGACGGAGTACACCCAAAACTCATTGCACCACTCTGCACTGGCCTGACGCCCTTCGAGTGTGTGCTTGGGCATCACCCCCGCGCAGCCCTTGAGATGGCAAGCCATCCAACGTGCCCGAGGTGTATGATTGGTATTGCCGGGTGGAGCAGGAAGCACACACCTCCATCAGCAGACCAGTTGCGTGATTTAAACAACAGGCTGACCGGCGATGGAGGGAGGTGCTAGAAAACTGGGTGGGGGATAGGGTTTGGCTGTCCACCAGGGACCTTAAGTTTGCCTCCCAGGTTTGTTGGTCCATTCGAAATTTAACAGATTCCAGCTCCTCGGCCTCCAAGGTGTCCTCACCTGCGGCCTGGTGGGTCGATGCTGCTGGGTTGCTGTGGGCGGCCTTGTGTGACTCTTGTCCCATCCTTGTGATGTCATATGTTAATGTGTGTGGACTCAGTGCCGGGGAACCTCAGGTGTAGAGGTTGGAGGCTCTACATGCGAGTCAGCTGGATTGCTAGGCACCTGATAACAGGCACACCTGTCTCGTGTTCATGTTTAAGTGTCTCCCAGTTTAATCTGACAGTCCAGTTCTGCATGCCTACACTCCGAGGCATGCACGGTACATGGTCTGCTTTCTCTTTGTGTCTCCTCTCTGTCTCTACATGCCGAAGTCTGAAAGAAAGCTCTCACCTAATACGGGTCTGCGATAAGCAGACCAACCTTACTGGCCACCATTGCAAGCAAGCCTAAGAGTATCTAGTGCGACTTGGGCAGCTGCTGAGTGCGCTCCCACCTCAAGCCTCAGTCCCACTGGGAGGATACGGACTTCTGTGATCTGGAACTTGCACCTGTGTTGCACAAGGACTTGTTTCGTTTGGAGCACTTGAACTCATTCTGTATTTAAGTTGTTTTGAAGTCCATCAGTTGCATTTTCCCTAGCTGGACGACATGACAACACTATGCTCTTAACATTATTATTTAAATTGTTGCAATTATAAAATAATGTAAGAGTGTTGCGTGGTTTAACACTTCCAAAGTATAATAAATTATTTTTCTGTATTATTTTGAAAATGTCTCCATATATTTTTTGTTTGGAAAGTGTGGTCATTAGTGTATAAAACAATTGGGATATGCACATTTTACACAGACACACTCCCACAAACTGCATTAGCAATAATGATGCGGTCACTTTTTTTCCCATGGCTATAAGTCATGAGTGTTTTTTTTTTCCCCCAGAATTAAGGTAGGCATTCCACAACCTAGTGCAACTGATTAACATTGACACACATTCAAAAGAAAGACAAAAACACAACTGGAAATGATTAAAATTCCTACCTTTAAAACATGCAGTGTGAAGCCTATCCAAATCATTTTGCTTCACTCTCAAATAGACTTGCATGTGTTTTTTGACTTTTGTCTAGCATTAAGTTATGCACTGTGCTTTTGGAAAGGTAAGGAGGAAGTGTGGATTCAAGTGTGTTTGTGTTGCAGTGTTATGGGGATGTACCTGCTCATGAGACCACACAGGTCTTTTTACACTCATCTTCTGTGTCGAAGCGGTTGCGGTTGCCATCACAGCCACCATACCAAAACTGGGCACAAGCGTTGGCCTGTCGGTCGTAATACCAGCGGATATTGTAGTCACGGCATGGACCCTGGTCTAGGGTCAGTTCACAGCGAGGGTCCAAGGGTACAAATTCTGACCACAGAAGAAGTACAGTATGCATTATTGCTTACTCCAATCAAGACAAATGTGTTTTGAGATCTAGTTTTTAGCTGTTTGAGGTGAGAAAGTACATGGATGCTTACAGTAAGCTAGTGCTTAGTGTAAGCTAAGCTATCTGGACTATGCATTTTTATTAAAAAGTTCTCTTTTACACAATATATGCCATAAAATACAGTTTTGAAATGAATATTTATTAAGCGAGAATTATTAGTTAGAGATCAAGTTAGAGATCTCTATCTAGTTAGATTCATTTATTCATGAATCCTGTGTGAGGGAATAGAGTAAGATGGAAAATCAGTTTACCTTTAGGTAAAGGTGGCCGAGGGGCGGGAACATATTGCACCGAACCGGATGACGTTACTACAGTTGTGGATGATGAGGATGATGATGTGGATCCTGATGAAGACGTTCTGTTGCCTGATGGAATGTCCACACGGCCGCTGTGCCCTGAGGTTCTGTCTGGGTTAGTCTCTGCAGTTTGTGGTGCTCGAGGAACCTTAGAAAGAAAAACACACCTTGCAATATCATCTATCTGTGTAACAGTTTCACATAACGTAACACCAGTTAATACAGACACAACTCACATGTGGACTGACTGGTGGAGGTAGACCGTCTCCTCTGTCTACCGGTGTTCCGGTGTGCGTTTCAGTATGTGTCCCCGTATGAGTTCCAGTGTGTGTTTCTCCTGTTCGGACATCTCCTCCAGAACTGTATTCACCTTTACTGCCAAAGCGGTTGCCATTGCTACCAAATCTATTTATGAAATTGTTGATAGGGTTGCCATGGTTACCATATCCATTCCCATTGATGCGGTTAAAGAACAAAGCTCCATTCTCATCCTCGCAGAACTGACTCACCAGTTTGGATTCTAAAGCTAGACAGAGAAAGAGGGAAAGTCATACAATCAGTCGTATGTGATTTCATTCACATGCATAACTTTCTTCAGTTTACTGTTTCGTTTCATACATCAACATAATGTCCAAAAGTCTGTGGACACTTGCACACCCTATGTTTATTCCGAAAGGTGTTAATAAAATGTTTGTTTGCTGCAGTAACAGCCTGTGTTCATCATAGAAGACTTTACCTTAGGTGTTCAAACACTGCTGTGAGGGTTCGACAACATTAGTGAAGTAAGCTACTGGATCCCAAATTACAGCTTCATTCCTAACTCACTATTCTAAAACAACTCATACGATGATTAAGTTTTAATCAGCTGACATCAATATTTCTGCTGTAATAAGGTTGTGCTCCAAAGTGAAGATTATTACAGTTAAAGAAGTGTCGTGGGCATTACTGCCAAATTGTTTTAAAAAATTGTTTTTAAAATAAAAAAAAGTTTTTAAAATTATTGTCTAAAGATTTGAAGATTTGAAAGCTAGTTGGGAGTTAGTTGAAATTCACAGTTTCCAACATATCCAGCAAATGTGGCAACCTTGTTTCAATATCACTCTGATATCTTTACTGCTCAAAGCTGTGGGCGATTCCACTTTAATGTAGACCACAGACCAGAGTTTCCTGGAATGCCCCCTGCACTGAACAGTTTTCATTGTTCTGAACTGAAACTGCTTTGAACTGATCCCTATAACAAAACCACACATTTGAGCTCTTTTACTGCTCTTCTTAATAACAGTATTATGGCAGCCTTTAATATGTTTGAACACTTAGTAGTGTAAGACTGTTCATACACACCTAACTCAACTCATGTTAACTGATAAGCTAATAGTTAATGGGTTTGTTTGAGTGGAGGAATTACCAAACCGTGCTGGAAACTGACCCTCCTTGACAACAGTCTATCATAATATCAGCAGCATCCAGACACAGTTAGTACAGTGCAGTTGTTTAGCAGCTACTAGACCAAAACTGTCAATGGATCTCACTGCAGTTTATGCTTCACTCTGCTGTATTTGCAAAATAATCTGTATTTATAAATGTGGAAAAATGTGTTTGTATCATCAGACAAAAAACATGTTCTTTGAATCTTTGAACCTGAGCCTTATATAGAGCAGGCGATTTACCTGGCAAGGTGTTGAAGTCATCTATCAGAAACATGTGCTCACTGTCAGGCTGAGAAGCGATGAGATTCAATTCACTGAGAAACTCGGCCTGTGTTGGATCGCTGATGTTAACAATTCCCAGCGCGTACATCTCAATGTTTGCTGCATGGGCCTCTCTCACTGCAATATCCAGCACCACCGGATCCCGCTTGTCCGTCTGTCCGTCTGTGATGACTATGATGATCTTGCTGACCCCCGACCGGGCGCTGTAGAAAGCTTCCTGCGTAGCCTTTCTGATGGCAGTACCTGTGTAGGTACCTTCACCCATGTAGGGCATCTTTCGGATCGCCTGTTTGACATCCTGTTTGGTCATGTATCGAGCCAGATTGAACTCTACCCTGGCCTCCAGGCTGTAGAGCACCAGCCCAATCCGTGTAGCGTTGCGTCCCACGGTCACTCTGTCCACTAGAGCCGTCACAAAATCCTTTATGATCTCGAAGTTCTCCGGGCCAACACTCTCCGAGCTGTCTATCACAAATACAAGCTCCATGGGACGCTCTTTGCATTTGATTCCACAGCCTGAAAACGTTTTGAAATAAGGGATATTTGAGTTGCGAGTAGAAGCAAGTTGCGAGTAGTAAATTAAAGTGCAAAGGAAGTCTTACCACAAATCTCCTTAATCATTCTGATGATGTCTTCTCTCTGTAAATGAATGCCATATTGACATGATGAATTATCAAAGTGAATTAAAATGCACACTAATCTAGAGATTAACAAATGAAGTGGTGTGATCTCACCGTCAGGCCTGATTCTCCCTTCATTCCCTGTCTGCCCTGAAAGACAAAATACAGTGTTATGTACACACTTGTTATGTCCCAGGCCTCATGGATGTCCTATGGAAGTGTGGGTTGTGACATAGATGCACTATGTATGTGTTGTGGATGCCTTATTAATGTGCTATGGATGCTGTTTACCCTACAGATGCTCCACCAACGTGCAGTGGATATCCTGTGTATCCCTTGTAAAGTTGTGAAGTATGACTTCACTATGAAATGCTCTGTAGATGCCCTGTGAGAAATAATTCTATTAGTACATAAGCAACAATCCAGCAAGACTCACTGGTTGCCCTGGATTACCAGAATCACCCAGGTCCCCTTTGGCACCTTTTAGGCCTTTTTCACCTTGAGATCCACGGTCACCCTACATAAAGAGAGAGCAAGAGAGTCTTTAGAAAGTGACTGGAATGCAACCCATTCATACTGTATATACAGAACTTTTCTGAACCTTTGGCCCAGGGAAGCCGTCGCCAGGAGATCCCCTCGGCCCAGTAATGCCCTGAGCTCCATGCTCGCCCTGAAAAAAAACCCCATTAAAAATGTTTACAGAACTGCAAATGTATTCTAAAGTCTATGCATGTATTTCAAAACCTGAACCAGAATGGTCTATTAGCTGAGCATGTTTTCCCATGCAATTAATTTGTTATGGTGAATTTGTTCTTACACAAACTGTACCTTGGGCCCTTGTATCCCCTGTCCTGGTGGTCCCGCAGCACCTGGAGGCCCTGGTCTTCCTGTGTTGCCCTAAAGATTTCCAAAAAGATTCTTAAACATTTGAGCATTAGCATTTACTATGTGTGGATTCGCATCTGCATGTGTGTCTAGAGCTTTTCTACAGGTGTTCTACAGATAGGCTGGCTGGATTTGTTCAGCAGCATATGAAACATATGTAAGTGTCTGTTTTGAACATGGAATCGTGTCATGTTAAAAGATATAGTAGGAAGGTATGGCAGTCACTCAGGCTTAGCTAGGCTGGATGAAGGTTATACTGGGTGCTGTAATCTAACATATAGGTCAAACAGGTCATTGCACATTAAAATTATACAAACCATTAAACCCAAATGTAGCATCAGCAAGCTATCTTGTTGTTCTTATGCTAACATTGTGACCTACTGGTGGTCCTTGTAGCCCTTCTCCTGGAGGTCCTGGTGGTCCTGGCAACCCTCTGAACCCAGCATCACCCTGAGAGGTACAGACACACTTACACATCCATTCTCTGCACACAAACGCACTTATATATACACAGTAATCCCCCGCTTTTTCCGAGGGTTACGTTCCAAGAGCATCCACATATAGTGAAAAACGCATTGTTGTGTTTAGGTAAAAAAAAAACTAAAAATGCCTAATTTTATAGTGTAAACCCTAAATATGCCCCCAAATACGCTCCCAGAACACTTTAATTTCATTTAAAACTCAGTGTAACGCATTACCCTTAAAGAAAATGTAAAGGTAAACCCGTATTCGGCTCTTTTAATTTAAATTCTCCACCGAGATATGCAACTTGGAAGATCACTGGACAAAAGTACTGGGACACCGTAGTGAGGTGAACCGTTTTCAGGGAATAACCTCTGATCTACTCAGGCTAAAAATACAAATGAGAGCTTGTTGGAAAGGTCTCCTGGAGATCAAATTGAACTGTGAAGTTTGAAGTGTCTGAGTGCTTGCACCGTGGAGAAATCGCACTTGGAGCACGGGGCTCCACCCTGGTGTGGAATTCGAAAAAAGTGTTTCCAGGTCAGCTACAGTCTCCTTGTGTGAAAAAATCCAAAAAATATATATATTTATTGCCACAAAAAAAGCAAAAAAGTCAGAGGATATTTGCAGTTTGCACATTTTTGTGGGGATTTTCACATAAACTATGAGTTCGGTTCCCAAAAAAAAAATCAGTATGCGACTGAATCCACAACTCCTGATCCACGTACAACTGGGGGTTTACTGCATATACTGTACATAAAGTGAAAATGACAACTCGGTCATATGTGAACACACCACAGCACACAGTGTGAACAGCACAAAACACTTCCTCTGCACACATACACACACACACACACACACACACACACACACAAACACAGCAGTGAATACCTTTGGTCCTTGGATACCCAGTCCTTCCAAACCAGGCTCTCCTGGAAGGCCGGGAAGTCCAGGAGAACCCTGTTAAGAAAGTAAGCCCACAAAAATCATTACTAACAAACAGGATCTCACACAGGTCAAACTCTTACAGAAGTTACAGAGTTCTGAAAGAGTACAGTGCCGTCCCACATACCGCAGGGCCAGGATAGCCGTCTCCTTTTGGCCCAAGAGGACCAGCAGGACCAGAGTCCCCGCGTTCACCCTGAGAAGCAAAGGAATTAGACTCTAAGTCTGGTTCTGGATTAGGCTAATACAAAGCTTTCTAGTAGGTAAATATTAAGATTATTACCTTTGGTCCTGGAAGTCCAAAGCCTGTTTCCCCCAAGGGGCCAGGAGGACCTGCAGGACCAATGTCACCCTGTAAAGAAACATTACAATATCTGTAATAAATCACAGAATTTTGTAATTCTGCTGGAGTATTTCATCACAGGATAATTTTGTTTTGTAGTACACACACACCAATCAATCACGACATTAAATCCATAGACAGTGACCAGGGTGGGTATAGCAGCCAAAAATTTTACTCAAGTAAAAATATTGTTACTTTACAATAATATGACTCAAGTAAAAGTAAAAAGTAAAAGTAAAAAGAAGTCGTCCAAATAATTACTCGAGTAAGAGTAATAAAGTATTTATTAAAAATACACGTATCTGGGTAACTCTGACTGGTCGACGGCCGTGCACCGGACAGCCATTCTGGACTTTTCCAGAAAGCACAGATTGCCAGTTCGCCCCTGCTGAAATGTGTTTATGCGATGTGTTTAGGAAGACACATATAAGATACATATATATTAAAACTACTCTTACAGGTACAGTTCCAAAAAGTTACTCAAGTAAATGTAACGAAGTAAAGGTAGCGCGTTACGGCCCCCTTTGACAGTGACTGACATGGATAATCTTGTTACACAGGCACCTGTCAAGGGGTGGGATGTATTAGACAACAAGTGAACAGTCAGTTCTTAAAGAAAACTTCGAAAAAATAGGTCTTGTGCAATATTCCTAGTAAGCAATGGTTAGTACCAACCAAAAGTGGTCCAAAGAAGAACAACCAGTGGCAGTGTCAAGGATGCCCAAGGCTCATCAGTGCATGTGGTTAGTGAATGCTAGACAGTGTGGTTTGATCCTACAAAAGACACACTGTCACACAGACTTAATGCTGACTACGATAGGAAGGTCTCAGGCTTTCATATATGTATGGGCCTACATAGTTGCATACCAACTAGAGTGCCCATGCTAACATCACATGGACAGCCTGTTGTTTACATGGGAAATAGAGGCCACAAGGATGCACTATGGGAAGAAGGTAAGTTGATGGAGGCAGCGTGGCGCTCTTGTCAATTTTCTGCTGAAAACCTTTGGGTCTTGTAATTCATGTCCAAGTACACTCCTATGATATTCCCTAATGTTTTTCAACACACTGCAAAATGTAGGATGCTTTAAAATGTTCAGGTATGGTTTGAGGAACATGACAGAGCTTGGCCTCCAAAGACCTCAGATCTCAATTCGAATGAGCATCTGTGGGATGCGCTTAACAAACTAGCCCAGTCCATGGAGGCTCCACATCGCAAATTACACTTAAATAACTTAAAGGATCTGCTTCTAACTTCTTGGTGGCAGACGCCACAGAACACATTGTGGCTGTGTATACTACTGTACAAAAATATGTAATAATCAATAATATTATCATATTGATAAAGCTTAAGCCTGGCATCTAGAAAAAGACATAATATAATGGTATATTTAGCATAGATCTTAAGGCACGTTTATGATCCCAGATTACACTTCTGTGTTTTTGTATCTGTGAACATCTGTGTGAAGACTTCCGCACATTACATGAATGTGTGCACTAGGGGGCAGTATTGAGAACAGAATGTACAGAAAACAAAGAGGAAATCTGACATTTGATATTCGCCTGCTTGTCATTTTCTGTATGGCCAAAAATATATGTACACCTAGGTGTACATATATAGTGTGCTTATTGAATCTACCTGCTGCTGTGTCTTTCTGGTAAGATAGCTTCTATTTTTAGTGTGTGTTTTTAACTGTACTGCTAATTTCTGCATCTAAACTGTCTTTTTGAGTGCTTTGACTGTGAGGTTTCAGCCAA
>JBBPDC010000109.1:2977977-2994465 GCA_037974485.1 Hemigrammopetersius urotaenia | reverse complement strand
ATATGTTACTCAATGTTACCCACCTAGACCCCATATATGTACAAGGTGTCAAGTATATTTAATAAAAACCAAATTATCTTTAAGCTGATGTAAACATAAATGTATTATTTGTGTGTGCATGTGTGTGTTTGTGTTTTATTAAATAGATTAGACATTTTGCATACATATATTTAATATACTGCATATATATAATATACATTACACACAAACATCTATGGTAGAATTCAAGCTAAATGTCATTATGGATGACATCATCTGCAGCTCAGAAGACTCATACACCTTGTTTTGAGGTTAGCCTTTCCAGCCAGTGTCCTCTATGGCCAAAATCTTCCTCTCAAGTAACTAAAGAGCTTCATTTTTAAGGTGTCCTGGCCCCTCCCCTCGGTCTCCTCACTTGTCCTAGATCAGGATAAAAGCCTGTTCCAAGATCCTTACATCTCCACCTCTCCACCACCACCCAGTTTAAGAGAGGTACAGCAATCCCCCGCTTTTCACGAGGATAATGGTAACTTTGGGGCAGCCAGGAAATTTTGGGCTGGCGCGGAATCCCTTCAGCAATCCCCACCAGCTAGAGGGGCCCTGGATGGGCCGGGTAGCCTGATGGGTCGGTCCAGACTCAAATTGTTCCAGTCCAGCCCTGGTCACTGAATGTGTGCTCCAAACCACAACCCTACTCACTGAAGCTCCTTTACCAATAATGTAGCCAAACTGAGGTTAGCTGGGCTTTTTCAGCTTTTTTATACGTCTCATAACATGGAAAGACGTGCATATCTTCACTCATTATGTTTGCTACTACTTTAGTCAGGTTCTCCTTTACTTTCTCACCTCTCTGCAGACAGGAAAACACCTATAAAATATCCAGGTGTGTCCAGGTTAGCATCTTTCTGGGCACATTTGGTACCTACATAGGAATACACACTTATGCACACACACACACACACAAACACACACACACACACACACACACACACTCATGCACACAGACACACAGAGGTTTGCTATTGAGGGCAGGAACAACATTTTGAACTTCTCAGTAAAAATCCATTTTTACAGCCAGGCACTTCTGCTGATTTGTTGTGGACAAGCTAGCTTTTCCGTGACTGGCCCAGTTCCTCTCTCTCTCCATCAGATGAGCATGGGCTTCTGATTGACTGCAGTTCAGAGAGCGACTGGGTAATGGAATATGGAATAGCCTATTACAGAAACCTCTGCGCTCACGTTAACCAAGTCATTTTTCGCCTATCAGACCTATCTGTCTGTATGTGTGTGTGTGTGTGTGTGTGTGTGTGTGTGTGTGTGTGTGTGTGTGTGTGTGTGTGTGTGTGTGTGTGTGTGCAGTCGATTTAGGTCGTGTATTTTCAGGTATCAGAGACTTGATCATCCAATGAGAAAACTAGAATAATAAACTGTAATATTATGTTTGTTTGTGTTTTTCTTCTTCTTTACCCAGATTCTTTTATGGTTCGGTCATTTTAAGACTGGCAACAAAAACAAATCTCCCTTATTTTTAAAGATTTGACCAGCAGTTTAAGTATATGTACAGTGGGTACGGAAAGTATTCACTCTTTGTTATATTGCAGCCATTTTAATATACACACAGCACTCCATATTGACAGAAAATAGATGACATTTGTGCAGATTTATTAAAAAAGAAAAACTGAAATATCACATAGTCCTGAGTATTCAGACCCTTTGCTGTGACACTCATATAATTATCTCAGATGCTGTCCATTATACTGATCATCCTTGAGATAGTT
Source organism: Hemigrammopetersius urotaenia (assembly GCA_037974485.1). NCBI lineage: Eukaryota > Metazoa > Chordata > Actinopteri > Characiformes > Alestidae > Hemigrammopetersius > Hemigrammopetersius urotaenia. Next base: position 2,992,708 of record JBBPDC010000109.1, on the reverse strand, counting down.
CTACACCTTCGTTTGAGTCCAGCTGTGTGTGATTATACTAATTGGACTTAATTAGGAAAGACACACACCTGTCTATAAAAGACCTTACAGTTCACAATGTCAGAGCAAACGAGAATCATGAGGTCAAAGGAACTGTCTGAAGAGCTCAGAGACAGAATTGTGGCAAGGCACAGATCTGACCAAGGTTACAAAAAATATCTGCTGCACTTAAGGTTCCTAAGAGGACAGTGTCTTCCTTAAATGGAAGACTTTAGGGATGACCAGAACCCTTCCTGAGAAGAGCCTTGGTGAGAGACGTAAAGAAGAACCCAAAGATCACTGTGGCTGAGCTCCGGAGATGCAGTCGGGAGATGGGAGAAAGTTGTAGAAAGTCAACCATCACTGCAGCCCTCCACCAGTCGGTGCTTTATGGCAGAGTGGCCAGACGGAAGCATCTCCTCAGTGCAAGACACATGAAAGCCCGCTTGGAGTTTGAAGGACTCCAAGATGGTGAGAAATAAAATTCTCTGGTTTGATGAGACCTTTTGGCCTTTTGGCCTTTATTCTAAGTGGTATGTGTGGAGAAAAACAGGCACTGCTCATCAACTGTCCAATACAGTCCCAATAGTGAAGCATGGTGGTGGCAGCATCATGCTGTGGGGGTGTTTTGCAGCTGCAGGGACATGACGACTGGTTGCAATCGAGGGAACGATGAATGCGGCCGAGTACAAGGATCTCCTGGACGAAAACCTTCTGTTCAGGACCTCAGACTGGGCCGAAGGTTTACCTTCCAACAAGACAATGACCCTAAGCACACAGCTAAAATAACAAAGGAGTGGCTTCACAACAACTCTGTGACTGTTCTTGAATGGCCCAGTCAGAGCCCTGACTTAAACCCAATTGAGCATCTCTTTTAACAAAGAGTGAAAAATTTAAGGGGGTCTGAATACTTTCCTTACCCACTGTATGTATGTATACACTGGATAGCAGAAGGTATTGACAAAAATAGTGGATGATATTGGGCACAAACTAAACTAATTATCCAATATCTTTAGACACCTGCTCATCCTACTGTTCTTCTGATATCAGGGGTATTAAAAGGGAATATGTCCCTCTTTTATGCAGAAACAGTGTCTACTCTTCCGGGGGGCTTTATTGTAGATGTTGGAACATTGCTGTCAGGATTTGATTGCATTTACTTGTAAAAGCTTTAGTGAGGGCAGGTTGGTTGATTGTTCTGGATCACAAACTCCACTGCAACTCATCTTAAAGGTATTGGATGAAGGCCCATCACTGACATTATCTTGTAGTTATCATTCTTTTTCTCCTTCCAGATGGTCAAATCTTTTGTCTACTGGAATAATTTGTTAGCGCCCCCTGGTAGCCATTTATGTTGCCAATAGCTAGGGCTGGGAGTTCATCTAGCCATGTCCGAATAGTGAAGGAAGAGACGGGTACAGAGCCTAATTGAAAATTTGTACACTATATTTATCTGTTTCACTAAAACTTTAGCATTTTTAATGATTTTTAATGCAGTAGAAGATGTTTCAGACATGGCTATGTCTCATCAGTAGGCACATTAATTAGCCCCTCTCCTGTCACTTGATATGTTGCTGACTGATTCATAACAGCAGAAAGTGTTGCATTTGTAGGTGTTTTTTTACATTCTTTCTGCATAAATATGCCATTCATTTGAATCATGTATATCTGAAGGGTGGAAAAGGGGGAGCAAAGAGTGAAAGTGATCATTCGGTCATACGTGAACACACCACAGCACACAGTGTGAACAGCACGAAATTCAGCCTCTGCATTTAACCCATTCACCAAGTGAAGCAGGGGGGAGGCCATGAACACGGCGCCCGGGGAGCAGTGTGTGGGGACGGTACCTTGCTCAGGGTACCTCAGAGGTGGAACCTGGACTTTCTGATCACAGGACGAATGCCTTAACCACTAGGCTACCAGCTGCCTCACATCCCCAGTACTAGTTCAAAGTTGTTTATCTCAGAGGTCCCCAACCACCGAGCCAGAGACCGGTATCAGTCCGTGAGTCCTTTGGTATCGGGCCGCACAAAAAGAAAGAATAAAAGCATATTTTATTGATTCAAATATGGTGCTTTAAAGTCAAAGAGCCCTAATGTAAATTAACATATGGCAAATAAGTCAAAATTCTTGTTTTCCTGTCATTTCTGAATTGCAATAAACAGCAGACATCGTTTGGTTTTAGATTATGTCTCCATGCACCAGTGAGAATGGAAATACTATATTAACCAGTAATATCATGTTTCACCTCTCACTTCCACCAGCCTTATCTATTATTAAATAAAAATGTTCAGCAACCCAGAAACGCTCCCTAAGCACTAAACAATACAAGACTTCCAAGTTTTCCCATTACTACCTATTTAGAACTATACAACCAACAAAGGAGTTCATTACGACTCACTGCAAATACAAAACAGCAACAGTAAAAAAAAAAAATTTAATCTAGATGTACTCGATGAGCCAAGACATGTTTGGAGTCCAAATTCTGCTTCTTTTTTTGCGTCATAGTTACCAAGCTAACATTGCAAACATTAAAAGTCACTTTTCCTTAATTTTCTGTTCACTTTTTGTACAATTTGCGGCAGTGTGTGTGTGTGTGTGTGTGAAATGCACAGGTTGCTATTCTTTTATGAACTATTGCAGTGTGAGCTGTGTAAAAAAAAATACGAAATGCCTCCATATGTGCAGTAGTGTTTGTATAGCAGCTTTTTTATGTGCTGTATTCCAGCAGCTTCACTCCTGATTCAGTTTCTGATGGGATGAAACAGAGTCACATGTGCACACACTCTGTTCTTAACATCCCTATTTTAATTGTTACAATTGCAAAATAATTAATTTCCTCCAGGATCAGTAAAATTTTCTGATTCTGATTCTGATAATGTAAAAATATATTGTCGTTTATCATACCCATGGTATAATAAAATATTTATATGTATTATATTTAAATTTACTCCAGATTTACTCCAATTTTTTTGGTTTGGACTTTGGTCAATAGTGTATAAAACAATAGTGACATGCACATTTTACACAGACACAAATTACAAAAGCAATAACCAGAAAAAGCAATGCATGTCTCTTATATTGTTCCATGACTGTAATGAAGACTGAGTACAAATAGCATCTCTTTATGATGGTATAAACTCTGCAGTATAAAAATGAACAAAACTTCTTAGTGTAGATGAAGCCATTTTAGACAACAGAGTTGAAGTGTTGATCTAGAATCAGTTTTTGTGACAACGATCATCATAATTGCAAAGCAATGGTGACATTTACTAACTTTCACAGCTCACATGAAATTATATTGTGTCCCAATCACATTGACAAACCTGCATAACTATAATGAACAGCTGGGAGCGGTTTTAGCGAGTTAAAAGGTTTTGATGTATTTTTACAGAAAGAACTTGGGAGAGCAGGCAGCACTGGAGAAATAGCTTCAGCTCTAAACTATAAAACAACATTCTGACATGTCTTGCTATAGCTGGTCAACTACAACTAGGGTAAGAGTAGATTTAATTTGTGTAAATTGGATTTTTTCACTAAATTATTTCTTAACTATTAACAGGGGGAATATAAGCTGGATAGGTTCATTTCCCAGGTTTATTGTGATGCCATTTCAATGGTTTGGAGCATCAGATTTGCTCTTCCCTCCCTGTAGTACAGTAGGCCGTTCAGCAGGAGCTTACTGAGAGAACCCTGGAGTTCTTTAGTGAGAAGGTGAGTGTGATCGGCGCTTTGGGTTTAAGTGACAGGTAAATTGCAAGTTAAGTGGAGAACACAGGCTTTTAACAAGAGGCTTCAGGCTGCTGCAAATCCTCCTTAGTCTCTAATCTGAATACAAAAGCTGGAGGCGGGGTGGATTAAATTTGACCCCTGAATGAAGCGTTTGTTCCCGCAGAGGCTGCATTTTAGCCAGGTTTTTCCCTTCCCTTTTGTGGAGGTTTTTTTTTTTTTTTTAAAAACAATGAACCCTCTCCAGTCGCTCATTTTCCTCAGGACAAAAGCTGAGCCTCTAGCTTCCCCTGCAGGCACCTATTTACAGGAGCAGATCCGCAGAAAGACTGTTTATTTAATTGAGGATGAAAAGGCATAACGTGGCACTGCTATCGGCTGCTGGGGGGAAAACAAATCCAGCCTTCTTTGGTCTTTAGCGACAGGCTGAAAGAGGAGACAGGCCGGGGCGAGGCAGAGGAGAGAGGGAGAGAGAGGGAGAAAAGCGCTTTTTGGGTTGTCAACCATTTTAGAGGCTTAGAGTCAAACCTATCCGGGCTCAAGTCGGGTGTTAGGGGGGCAGAATGACTCCTGATAGAAGGTGTTTGCAGCTCAAGTCGCACGGAATCGTCTTTGCTTTCGGGATGAGGCGAGGACTAATTGATTCTCTTGAAGTTTTCTGTTGCAGGTACGCCTGGATTTAAAAACACACACACACACACACATAAAATACACACATACACACACACACACACACACACACACACATAAAATACACACACTGTCAGGTAAGCAGCTGTAAGGAATCAGGAAGAATTCAAGGCCTACCAAACATGGTGGATCAGCGTGAAAATGGTGCGATAAGAATGTGCGTGTGTGTGTGTGTGTGTGTGTGTGTGTGTGTGTGCGCGCGCTAGCATTTTAGCTGCATGTCGCCTCCCTTTATCTGAGAATGCGCAAAGAAAAAAGCAAAGAAAAGCTGGAAGATGGAAGGCAGCCCACACACACACACACACACACACACACACACACACATATGGGCATCACTGAAAACTTTGGCTCTAGTGGCAGATTATGTGTTTTGAGGTGTGAGATATGCACAGCAGGAGAGCTATGTTTTGCTAATGGCTAAAGCCAAAGACTAACTAGGCCTCAGGGAGCAGCAGTGCTGGTGACATTTTGCTGCCCCAGCTTCAGTCCAGTCACAATTTTTTGTCGATGGGGGAAGGGAGGGGTAGTCATGTGAGACTTACTGATCCTAATCCAATAAGGCTGAGCATTATCAGACTGACAGTACTCCAGTCCAGTGGTGTTGGAAGAAGCCAGAGGGTGCACAATCATATCTGGGTGGGTGTGCCTTCCATCTTCTTCCTGAAGGAAGAAACAGAGAGCAGCAAAGAAAGAAAAGATAGACAGAGCAAGACTACATTAGCATTGTGCAGAGAGTGATTGTATAAATAATTGTATAAGTAACTTATAGTCATGCATGAACACACCACAGGACACAGTGTGAAATTCTTTCTCTATATTTAACCCTGCATGTTGCTCAGCTCAGTGGGTAGGGTACTTGTCTCCGGACCAAGAGGTCATGGGTTCGAATCCTACCTTCAGCACCACCACTGGGTCCCTGAGCAAGACCCTTAACCCTAAGTTGCTTCAGGGAGAGACTGGTAAGGAATGGTAGTCACTTTGGATAAAAGCGTCTGATAAATGCCGTAAATGAAAATGTAAATGTAACCCACTCACCAAGTGACAGGGGACAACAGGGGACATCCAGGGAGCAGTGTGCGGGGATGGTACCTTGCTCAAGGGTACCTCAGTGGTGCCCCTAGGAGTCCTGAGATTTGAATACATGACCTTCAGATTGTCAGGGCAACTCCCTGACCCCCAGGCCACCAACTGCCCCACAGTCGTCTGAGAGAGAGCATCAAGAGGGCAAATCCAGAAGTGGATATAGACGCTACAGATTGGTCTGTTTACAGTTAGTCATTTAAGACTCTTCTGTTCAAGCAGGTGGTTCTCAAAGGTTAAACAATTTGCAATTTAAGATAACGTATACAGGTTTAAATGAATTTTCTCAAAGTTTCTCAAAGAAAAATTGCAATGTTCACATGGCCTGAATTAACAAATGAATGGTGTTCCTTCATTAAAAGGGGCTGATTATCTCTGGTTTCCTTTGTACAATGCCAAAAACAAGAGAGCTGTCCGAAAGCTTCCGAAATGCTGTTATCAATAAACACAATTAAAAAGGTTCCAAGGCAATCACCAAAGATCTTCAAATCCCTTTTTATTTAACTGCTTGGAATGTTATCAAGAGATTTCACAGTTATAAAACTGTTAAGACGCTTCCAGGATGTAGGATTAGTCTGCAAAGGTTGGTGCGAATTGTGGAAAAACAACATGCAAGACACCTAAAGAACTTCAGCTGACCTGGGGTGGTGATTTCAGCCCGTACCATACGCCACACACTAAACCAAATAGGGCTCCATGGGTGAAAGCCAAGGAGGAAACCGTTACTGAAAGAAAGGCAGAAAAAGCTAAGCTTGTATAAATTTCCAGAGTCTTTCTGGGATAATGTTTTATTGAGAGATGAAACCAAAATAGAGCTCAATGGGAATGCAGAACATCAGTTCATCCAATCAAGCCCATAAAGTGAGGACACCCTGCTTGTAGTAAAGCATGGAGGAGGTTCTATTTTTGCTGCATCTGGTTCTTGAATGTATCAAAGCAATGATGAAATCTGAGAAATGATCGTCTTCAGTCTTTCAGCAGAAAAGTAGCCCAAACACACATACAGCAACGCGAGAGAAAAGTCCTTTTGAAATCCTTTGGTGAGACCTAAAATCTGATATTTCAAAAAGGATGTCTGCAAATGTGAAAGAGCTTATAGCAATGGCTGAAACTACAAGCAGACAGCTGTCAGATGCTTCTAGATGGTTACAAGAATCATTTAGAGGTCATTGTTGTCAAAGATTCTGCAGCCAAATATTAATGAAAGGTGCCAATTATCTGAAGATAATCTAAACTCTGTACAAATAATTCAGGGGTGCCAATAGTTCTGACCAAGACTGTTGGTAATGTGAGTCAGTAATGGCTTGTTTGGACGCCAAGTTGCAGCAGTAAAGAGCCATAACTCATAACTCACACTATTTAATAAGGGCCCTACAGCTACAGCCCCTGTGCAGTCATAACTGCTCTCATGTCACACTGTAATTATCACTGATCTACTAAGAGTGGGCCAGTCTGGCTGAGCCAGCTGTGATTTATATCTCATGAGCCCCCCCTCCCACTCTCACTTTCTCTCTCTCTCTCTCTCTCTCTCTCTCTCTCTCTCTCTCTCTCTTTCTCTCCCTCCCTCTCTCTCTCTCCCTCTCTCTCTCGCTCTCTCTCTCTGTTGTAAGTAGTGATGTACAGCTGCTTTGGGATCTATTCTCCACCTGTTGCTCCTGGGCATCTAATACAGCAGCTCTTGGCTCCACAAGCCCAAGATTTTTATTGCTAGTGCAGGCAAGGTAGGGAATACAAAATAATGATATTATTAAATAATTAAATTATAAATAACAAAATAATAATTGAAACTAAATCGAACCCTTTAACCTAACTGAAATGCTGACAAGCAATTTAGAATCAATAGAAGAAAATGTACATCAAACAACATTGAGATCTTTGTTGAGGTCCTTTCTAAATGATTCAAACATTAAACAAGTAATGTGTGGAATGCTGTTAGACCGAGATCTCGTCTGAAATACTGTAGCTATCAGTTTTATTTTCAGATGAGAGGCTTCAACCCGCCAGCTCAAGATCAGCCAGTCAACTGTCACTCATTTATCACATTTAGAACTTTAGTCATAATTATTTAGGGGCATTTTTGCCTTTTAAATCATGTTTATTTCTGACACTAAAAGACAAAAAAAAACACACATAAACTGGCTCTTACTGTATGTATGGCATCAAAACTGTTAGAGACTAGCTATGATCTGTGTGGCCTTTACCTCACAAATGCATGAGGACCTGAGGGTGGGGGGACATCATAAATGGTTGGCTGATTAAATAAAGAAACTGAATAAACACGTGGAGGCTCCATGGTGGCGCAGTGTGTAGCACTGTGGCTTCACACCTCCAGGGTTGGGGGTTTGAATCCAGGCTCTGATCTTGTGTCAAAGTGGTTCACCTCACCAGTTAATATGTGAGGTTTAGTGAATATGTTTGAGGAGGAGGAGAACCATCAAACTGTGCTGGGCAGAGTTTGACTTTCCTGCTTTATATGATGCTTCTAATCCTGTCGTACAGTTCAATGGTACCTAAATAAGTTAGAGACAGTAACTACCACTCTTCAAATCTCAGATTCACAAAAGTATCTAACATTAAACTGACCTGGCATTAAAATCTGAATTGTTGACATGGATGTCATTATCTTTGTCATTTTTACAGAATACATAATTAGGTCCATTAGCCTTGTAGCTCCAGTACAAAGCTAAAAAAAATGTTGCGCCGGTTGCGTGCCGCAGTAAACAGATGTGTATGCCTGCGCTCTTCGCAGGGTTAATGAATCTGCTCATATCTCCATTCCGCCTCTCACCTCCTGCTCTGTGCCGAAGGAGAAGAACAAGATGAGGTGAGAGCGAGAGGTGGAAAGACGGAGGCAGGCAATCAGTTTTTCTCTTTGCGGCCGCCAGAGCGGGAGACGTGTCACCTGCAGACAGAACCCCATTTCCTGCGATTAAGTCCTCCAAAAATATTCCATTTGTCAGTGTCACGGCCCCCAGACGCCGCCACTCAGCTGGAACTGTTGACTCTCCGATTTACATCAGACACTGACAACATCATCTCTCTGATAATGTCCTTCGGCCTGATGGGAGTCATTCTCTGTCTCTCTCTCTCTCTCTCTCTGGTTATCCTTTTCGCCTCTTTTCCCTGTATTTTCCCTCCTTTCCATCCATGTCATTCTCTCTGTCTCTCTCACTGTCTCCATCCCACTCTTTCTCTCTGCCTTTCTTCTCTCCAACTCTGTCATCTGTCTCTATCATTTCTTCTGTCATTCTCTCTTTTATTCCCTTTGATCTTTACACTCCTTTTCTGTGTCTCTCATTCACTCTGTTTTTGTTTTTGCCCTTTCTCTTTTTTCTCATCAAACTGTACTTCTCTTTTTCTCCTTTTTCCCTCTCTCTCTCTCTCTCTCTCTCTCTCTCTCTCTCTCTCTCTCTCTCTCCTTGTTGTCTGAACTTGACCAATGACCAATGACATTACATTTAGTTATTTGTGAAACATCCCAGTTTTGCTTAGTTTTAAAATAAACTACCATTTAAAAATAAAAGTGACATTTGCGTTACTCACTTAATATTAAGTTACTCACTTAATATTTCCAAAAAATACACTCAGTGCCTTTATTAGCCAGAAAATGTAATATTTTTAGTCATCACTACTGACCTACACAGATCTATCTTATGCAATTAAAATTATAACATAGACCACCAGACAAGTGAGCTATTAAGTGACTGTTAATGAGTGCAATTAAGGTGTAAGGACAGTCTGGAATTTGACTGTGCATCATGGCACAACCAGCTATTAGGATGTCAGATATACACGGTTACAGAATGTTTCATCTTATAAAGGAAACTTGTTTTATTTTGCATATTTTTATTAATAGTTGTTCACTCACCAACTTTCCAATAACAAGAATAAACATCTGCAGATAATGGATAAACGTTAAAACAACATTTGTCTGGTAGTATAATTGCCTTTCCAAAGTCTATTATAATTCACTGGTTTTACTATATCTTCAACACAGTCCAGCTGTTGTACATTTTACTTCTTGCGCAACTTTTTTGATTCATTACATTCATGGAAACATATGATATTCCTTCCGTCCATTTTCTTTTCGATTCCTCCTCTTTTTGACACATTTCTAGTCCGCTTCGCTTTTAAATAGAAGGTCAAAAGACATTAACGCACTTTCTGTAACACGTTTACAAAGGGTGGGAAGAATAGACAATACAGTGTTGTAAAACACACAATACAGGGACAAAGGGACAGTAAAAATTTTGTAAAACCTACAAAGAAGATTAATAGATGACACTTAAATCATATGAAAAACAACACAAAAAAATTATACAGCTTTCTAACTTTGTTGTCTTAAAAGGTTGAGGTAGTTGAACAAAATATATAATAAAAAAATCAACTTATATATTATACAACAAGATCAAATAAGAAATTAACAAAACACTCATGAGCTCACATTTTTTTTTACAATAAAAGCTCTGGTTTGTGAGACTCTGTTTCTCTTATTTATCACGCATGTTTCACGTTCTACTTCAGTACAAATACACGAGAGCTGAAAGACCCCTGCAGGTCTGTTCTGTGTAGATTTGTCCTGGTGTCATTAGGTCTAACATATTTGTCAATATGTTCTTGAAGCAGGCTAAAATGTGAATGAATTTAGAGCTGCTCTGCCCCTCTGTTTCTTCGCTCCTTTTATTAATTCCATTCCTGCGCTGTGCCTTTGTTGCCTGTGTGATTTAGGAAGGAGTGGGTTTTCAATCTTCTCTCCATTTTCACAATCATCACTTTAAACAAGCCCATTAGCCATACTGGTGAGAGACAGAGAGAGAGAGAGAGAGAGAGAGAGAGAGAGAGAGAGAGAGAGAGAGAGAGAGGCATACGGAGAAGGGAAAAGATAAAGGCAAATACAGAATGAAATAGAGAGGGAAAAGGAGAGAAAAAGAAAGAGAGGGGGGGTTAGGGAAAGGGAGAGATAGAGGGGGAAACACCAGAGGGATGGAGAAAAAGTATTTTCATTTCCAAAGTTGAAAATAACAGAAAAAGGAGGAGTGCTTATATATTAATAGGAGTCTATTACAACCTCTCTCTTTCCATCCCTCCCTCCATCTCTCTCTGCCCTGCTCGATCCCGACAGGTACTGTGTGTGTGTGTGTGTGTGTGTGTGTGTGTGTGTGTGTGTGTGTGTGTGTGTGCGCGCTATAACTTGATGACTGGACTCAATCACCTGTGACAGTTTTGATTTGATGTCACTGGTGGGGTCTCGCTGTTTGTCTGGGCAGTTAAGAGGTAATTGTGTGACATCTGAAGGGGGGGTGGGGGGGGCTTTTTCTGATAGAGCTGATGAACCGAGCACAAGGTGGAAGTGCGAGGCCGTTATTAATGACAGCTATTTTCCCCCCGATGTTCTGCGCGTGTGTGTCCATGGTGTGGTGTGTGTGTGTGCGTATGTGTGTGTATGTGACGGATGGAAGGAGACGGTATGTGGGCTCCAGGGAAATCCTCTGTAAAACTAACGTGTGACACAGGACTCTGTGCTCAGGTCTTTCCATGTTGCTTTGTACAGCTGTCTCTAGTCATGTTTTATTGACAAGGTGAACATTCAAGTGTTTATTAATATATATATATATATATATTAGTGGTGGGCATAGATTAATTTTTTTAATCTAGATTAATCTCACTGTAATCTTGGAATGAATCCAGATTAAAATGGCTCATTTGAATTCTGCCGAAGGCATTCAGAATATGTGTGCTACCCAAATAATGACTGAAAGTAAGTCTTTGAGAACGGGTTTCTCAACTCCTACAGTAAACTAATCCCGCATTGCACAAGGTGCAAACAACCTCAGTCTTGATAGCTGCATCCATGTTAGCACGTCACGTTTGATGTGGTAATTGAGGCATACACACAGGTTCAGACTCGCTCTCGCCCCCTACAGTGCAATTCAGCCAGGTATACATCCGCGCTAAAATATCAAGCTGAAAGTCATTTATAGCTTGCGTAGTATAGACCCAGCTCCCAACCCAACTTTGTGAATAGATTAACGCCGATATTTTTTTATCGCCCAATAAGAGTCTCACGTTAACGCAGCACGTTAACGCCGATAACAGCCCACCATATATATATAAAACAACCTGACGCGTGCAAGCAATTTGTAATGTAAATTTGAAGTGCCACTGGGTGTCTATTCATTTTCTAGTGTACCTGAACATATAACTTTGTGTCATTAATCAGCCCTTCATAAGCTGAGTCAGGGTGTTAGAATCAGTAAACTGTGCAATGCATAGTATTCCATGTTTTGGGATTAAGAAGCACTGTACTAAGTTGTTTTCCAGGCCACAGACGAACAAGGCTTTTTGCCAAAAAATCAGCCTTTTTGCACAGGTCAGAGATTCTGTGATCTCAGATTGAAACCTTGCCTCCAAGACCTGATTAAGGCTGCTCCATTAGCTTCTCTCGAGCCATTACCTCGGCCATTGTGAGTATACATTTAAACCGGCATAAGCTTTTTCAATTGTTCCCTCTTTTTTTAACCCCTGGCCAACAAAGGCACAAAAACTCATTCAGAAAGTCTCTGCAGCAAATCTGATAAGAACAGCTAGCACTGTGCTGAGATTTTTTTTGTTGGAAGTCCGTGTATTGTGCAACACTTCCAAGTCTTCCAGTTTTTTTTTCCTGCTTTTTTTTTGCAGCCAGCTTGGCATGTCAACGATAATCTCCAGTTCTGTCTTTTCTTCTTTAGCTGAGGAGTTTAGGTGCACCACAACAGTTCTGTCAGTCGTCATCTGTGCCGCTCAAGCGGAACCTCCAAAACAGACCAAAGGCTGGAAGAGGCCAAACCCTGCCTAAAATAAAGAACCCACTCAAGCTGTGGCTGTTACAGTTTTTTAAAGGGATCATTTCCTGCACTTTATGTTTACAAAAGCACTACTGGACCATTTCCAATCCACTCTTATTCCTAGAATTAAAAAAGCTGTTTTTGTTACCATGTCTTTAAGGCGATTGTACCTAATTCATAAAGCAGTGTGGCCTGAAACACATCAGCATGACTGAACGCAGTAAAACTGCCGTGAGATGAAAAGGTGTCGAGTTTTGTGACATCACAAAGCCAGTGGATTCAAAACTGGGCAATTTTACAGCATGATTTGTCTGTGTGGATTATTTTACTAGGCTATACATCATAGAGTTTATTTGCTACATCAGAAAACGTTTTGTTTTTCTAGAACAGGCGCTCCTGTCTTGCATTCGTTCATGGCAATGCGGTGTCTTTCTCCACACGCATTGTGCTCTGATCCATTTGTTTGTTATCTCAATCCGGGATTTTGAAAGATACAAAGCTGATTAAACAACAAAAGCATATGGCAGATAAAGGACATTTAGGTAATGGGCTTAGAGAAGCTCTTTAGAGTGCTAAAACTCATCCTCTTTCTGCTCACTCTAAATGCATTTTTTGTTGTTTTTTTGTTTTGTTTTTTTTAATCTTGGCAGCGTGTTCTTGAGAGGAAGAGAAAAGTGCATGAAAAAAAGGAAAACAAAACAAAACAGAAAGCAGAAAGTGAAGAGGCTTTTAGGCTAAGCTCTGAAGTCCTGCTCTCAGCGGAGGAGTGATGAATGCGGATAGATGTGGATGAGGCTGTTGCAGATGGATGCGGATGAATGTGGAGTTTTACCTGCTGATACTGCGCCTGTCTGACGCCGCGCTGCCAGTGCACAGAGAATCTGCTGCTGTCCACTGGGAAACACAAGACCTATGGGGTTTTGTGATTTTTCTGAAATAAAAGAAGCAGTGTATTCTAAACACAGCTCAAACTAAACACGGTTCAGATGGAAACCTATTTGACTTGACCAACACCTGGTTATGATTATTATTCTTTTTAATTAGATAAACATTTCTCACAAATTGCTTTCTTTTAATAGCAAAATCACAAACTTAGGGACCCTTTGATCTTTGGAAATCGTTTTTTCAGTTACTTTTTCGTCAGAGGGAAGTTCAAGGGTTTTAATTCTCTACTCTTTTTTTAAATATTTGATAGAATTCTCCTCACATTCTCAGCAAACAAGAAAAACAACAAATTATATGGACCACTAACTTCCAACCAGTCAGGACAAAAAGGTATATCTGCTTGTCTGTTACCTGCTTGTGATCCAAAGCACTTAGCAGGGAGCTGTAGCTTAGCTCTAGCTTGTGCGTGTGTGTGTGTGTGTGTGTGTGTGTGTGTGTGTCTGCATGCATGTGTGTGTATACAAGTAGGGTTTTTAAAAGATCAATGATTCGCTGTTCTTTCAACATTTGATTAAAGAAAACTAGAAATCTGTAAAACAAATGTAACTGACTGGTTTTGGTCATGGGATGAGCTAATGGAGAATGAAAGAAGAGTGATGTTGTCTGTCCTGTACATCAGCTAGATAGGTGGCTACAGATTAGTTTTTCTAAAAGTATGTATCTAAGTTACCTAAGGCATCTAAGGTTGATGAACGTTACCACAGAACTGTCAGCCAGCAAACAAAACTAGTTAGTAATAGTAGCCCACAACTTTCTTCCTGACTGACACACAATATGGTACTAATTCGATCATATATTCTAATCTATGTATAGATCAAGACTCTTTATTTGTCACATACAGGTATACATACAGCACAACATGTAGTGAAATGTCTGTGAGACTGCAACATAGTTACAATCAATTAAAGCAGAAAATATAAAAATGCAGAAAAAATATATTCCAGCAAACAAACATTTAATGTGTGCAAATATACAGAATAGAGCATGTACTGTAAAGTGCAGTGTGCTGGTTACTGTTGATATGTATATAGGCATAAATAGCAGCTGACAGGTTAGATATGGTGAAGTAGAGAGTACAGTTAGCGTTATGTGTTTGCATTGCCTTATTCAATTTGAATGTATTTAATACTATTTGCTACTTTTAACTGGTATTACAAAGCTCTTACAAAGCTTTGGGCCAGAAGCACACTTCAGAATGAGAATGCGATGATTCTTAGTGTTATAAATACAAAACAGTGTTTGTGTTGCTTAGACTGGTTCCTTTTGCACTAAAAGTGAATGTATCACCACCACTAGTGGAAATGAGCATTATTGTAATAATTACACAAACATATATTTTCAGCGTCAATGTTTCTGTGCTGACTGCTATATTACAGTTTTTCTCGATTGCTAAAACACTAAACCCTATTGTCTGAACCAAATTCTCAGTTGCCTGAACCCACTTA
>JBBPDC010000109.1:2900095-2921876 GCA_037974485.1 Hemigrammopetersius urotaenia | reverse complement strand
GCTGCAAGATACTATTAAATCTTTCTTTTATACTTTCATTACGTCTCGTGGTGAGCTTCTTTTATTAAACCTTATCGCAGTCCTTTTTGGGAATTTCACTAACAACTCAAATTCTAGATTCTGTATCAGGCAAAAATCACATTCAATTAAGGTGGAATCGTTTTCTGGAGAACCGTTAAGCTTCCTAAAGTAATGAATCAATTCATTTACATCCTTAACTACTATAGTTGCTACATCAATAACATACACCCTTAACATTTCTAATCAGGTAAACTACATACCAAGGATGCCAGAATTGACAAAGTGCACCAGGCTGAAGTACTCCAGTAGATCATTCTGAATTGGAGTGCCGGAAATGAGGACTCTCCGCTGTGCGTTCATCGCATTCAGAGCGTGGTATGTCTGATTATCCGAGTTTTTCAACCTGTGACCCTGAATTAAACAAAAGAGGGAAATATTAAAAACCATAGCTCATCATAGCGCATCAGCAACAGTACTACGAACTTCTTACCTCATCACAAATGACCAGTCCAACTGAGCCTTTGTGGAGAACTGCAGCGTGGAGGCGGAAGGTTTCATATGAAATGATCAGGATTGGAGTCGGAACCCTCACGCCATACTGGGAAACAAAGTTGACTGAAATGCATAAGTAGAATAAGTAGTCTTGCCAATTGTTCAGCCAAAAAAGATACATTTACAGTTGCCCTTATCTCAAAAGCCAATTCACCAACACATTTGATGTGTGACATTTGCTTTTTACATTGGAACTACAAGGCTAATGTGGCTAACAAGTATGGGATACCCACGACGCATCGTTACACAAACAACACAAATCAACACACACTTGCCTCAAAGTTTATAAGTAATGTACTTATGATAGACCTCAAATTTTGGACACACTTTTCCATACTGTTATCTTTAAAACTGACAAAGAGTACACTGCACATTACATTCGATTTGCAGCTCCACTACAAAACTAAATAAGCAAACCATCTAGGCAGATTCCAAAACCTTCTAGCTGAGATGGGGAGGCTGTACAAATCTCAGTTATTTGAAGCTGTGGTTTAAAGCTACCAACAGGCTACCAGACTGATCAGAATGAACATGTTCGCTCATGCTTTACATGTGTAAAGTGTCCATTTGTCATCTGTGGACACAGCACGAAATTGTTCGCTGCATTTAATTCATCCAAGTGAAGCAGCAGGCAGATGTACTTCAGCGGTTCTGCTTGTGGGCCAGGGATTCAAACCCACAACCTTCTAATTGCAGGGGCAACTCCCTTACCACCAGACACCAGTTGTATAGTGCTATATTAGAGAATGCATATGTGAGACTAGTTGTATATACCAAGTTTTCGGTCTATTTCCTCCTTGGAGCCCCCATCAATGGCCACAGGTTGCACACGTGCGCCCAGCCACTTCGCCACTTCGTTGTACCAGTTCCTGACAAGGCTGGAGGGTGACACCACAATGGCTTTGTCAATTTCAGGCTTGAAGTCAGGGCTCTGTCTGAGCAGGGTCCACATTAAGGTAATGCACTGCAGCGTCTTCCCCAGCCCCATTTCATCTGCCATGATGCAGCCATACGAGCCTGGAATTTTCCGCCCCGTCACACAGTCCCAGAGAAACTTCACACCCTGCAGAACAACAAACAGTAGGACATAAATAAACAGGCACAGGCAGGACAGTCTAAAATCTCCCCAAGTCTAGACACTACCTAATACAGAGATAGAGCTTCACATGATGACGATAAAGCAAAGAGAGAGGGACAGTGCACAATACGGAACTTTTGCTTTAGTATTTTGTACAGTATTGCCTTACATCAGCCAAATACTGTGAAACAGAAACAAATTTCTGATCTAAGAAGTATTTTTGTAGATTAAGAAGTAGTTTTGCGCAAAAAAAAGGGTGAAGGAGGAAGTGAAACATAATACCGATTAACATTATTTCTTCCTGCCTGCTGGTGCAAAGCGACATAGTTAATAATCAGATGTTTTCAAGGCAGGCAAATGTCCCTAAACTTCTTTCAATGCTTTGGGGAAGCCTCAAATGATATGATGAACCATATTTAAAGCAATTTAGAACATGTACTAACAAGGTGACTGATTTCAAAATGAAGATAACTGACTTAAAATTCTTCAAATGTGTTGGATTTCCTAAAAGCATCTCATAATACGTGACTAAGGATACTTAAATCCCGAAGCAAGCATCACTCTGAAAACTCACTCTACCAGGTAAGATGATTACTAAGGTGCGTTTGGGTGATTAGGACTAGACATTAAGTCTTAGCAGTCTTATAATGGGCCAGAGGATAAAGCAATGTAAAAATGAAACCGGTCATCTGTGCAAGGAATGTGCTTTTTCTTGTAAATATACTATACAACATTAGAAAGACCATACATAAACACATAAAAATATGGAAACTTTTGAGCTGTTTAGCAGAACAGAGTTTGGTTCCTCTTCTTGATGCAGCTCCAGTCACTGCATGAATCCGAACAGTTGAAAAGTTCACTTTTTCCAAACCCAGTAACTTTTTACCTCTCTTTGATGGGGTCTTAGAACTTTACTGAGGACTGGATCCACAACAACGTGTACTGGCAGCTTGTCCCTGCAGAATGGATGTTCAGTAGTAAAATGAATAGAGCATATAAGAATATAATGTGTTCTTGTAAGATAATTATGAATCTAGACAATCTAGTTGACGACACAAACTCTATGACTGACTTGTCTGCTTTGATGAGCTCATGGGTGCTTATAGCAGGTGGCTCATAGAGAACCAAAGCTCCATCTTCAAACGGGTCATGCAGAGACTTTCTCACACCAGCTCTTCTTAGTCCCAGAGCCCGAACCCCCAGAGAGCCTGTAGAGAGAAAGGTGAGAGAGAAGGGTGAGAGAGACAGAGAGAAAGAGAAAATGAAAGAGAGAGAGAGAAAGAGAAAAAGAAAGAGAGAGAGAGAGAGAGACAGACAGACAGGGGGAGAGAGAGCGAGACTGATGTTGTTAATTATTTTCCTCCTGAGAGGCCAATTTATATTTCTGTAGTTTTATGTACAAGGCAATCCAATTGTTACTATGTCTTCAAGACTACTATGTAAACTAGTTCTAACTGATTGCCATATTGCACCTCATTCAGAAAAAAGTCTGAGCTGAAACACTTCTTGTAACTTCAACATAAACGGATGGAGCTAAACTACTGTAAAATACTTTTTTCGCAGCTTAGTTAAACGATATGGACTGCTATGTTCTGTTTCCCATTTTTGTTTAAGGGTCTTTGAACTGAAAGAAGACAAAATTAGCCAACTCAATAATAAGTAGTGACCTAAACCAATGCAGTGTTTATTAATCAGAGCAGGTAATTACAGTTTAACAACAGAACAGAACCACACAATCTCCCTTTAAAGGTTCAGTATGATGTAATATATATCATGTAAACTGCTGCTATTAATGATAATTTACCTGTGTAATTAGGGATAGGAATCCTAAATGGTCTTGAAAGGATACTTCGGATGAAAGCCTCCTGTAAAACAAATGTAAACGATCATGTTTTCCCAACATGCACATTTTTAAATCTTTTAAATCATTTTCTATATCATGACTTACATGCTCATTGCTGTCAAGACAGAGGGGGCGATTTGTGAGCTGAGTGAGAGGTTTTCTGTACGGAGACATGTAACTTTCTCGACAGTCTTTGTCCCCTTTCTTCCTTTTGGCTGTCTGTATGAGCAAGTTCAGTGGAACATATTTATGACTGAATTACATCTCAGCCTGTTTGGCTTGGATAACAATACAGAGATAACGTAATAAAGTATCACAATTTTACACAAGAAAAGATCTTAATAAAAAACGAGTTCGATTAAAAACTCAACAAACACTTAACCAGCTGCAAAGTCACAGAGCAGCTACTTATCAGTTACATACAGTATCAGGATCCCACTCCTCATCCTCTGATGAATCCTCTCTTTCCTTTCTTTTGGCAAGCTGGCTCGGTGCAAGGCTTCTCCTCTAAACCAAATAAAACATTTATTTAGCACAGTAGAAAAGTAGCTTTTCTACATAAAGTTGATTAATATGATGTGATTTTCTTCTTAGTCGTAACAGATGAAGAGCAACAGTATAAATTCAACATTTTGAAATGTCAAGAGTCCTGACTTTAACATCTCTGAAACGCTGTTGCACTTAAATCCTTAGACTTAAACAAGAAACTGTGTTTCATTCAGAAACCCGCATAAAAGTAAAAGCTGTCACGCTATTTCTTGTAGTAAATGGAGACTGTTTCTTACCATGGTTCCTGTGAGAGTTCAGTCTGGACACTCTTCACTGTTTGTGATTTCAGTTCTGGTTTGTTTTGCTAATGCTGCTATTTCGCCTCGAATAACTCATTCACTGAGACGGCAAATGTTGACTACAGCTGTTACACCCACCAGTTTAAATCACCTTCACGTTGAACGTGAAAATCTTTTTGTATTGCATATTTTAGCTGTAAGTGCACTACGGAAGCTCCTTCCAGAGTTTATTATTGAACAGCCCGCGCGACTACGGGTCGCGAACACACTCAAAACACGTTGCTTAAATGAGGGAACCTTTTTGTTTTGTTTTGGTTTGGGGTTTTTTTTGTTTTTTTTTTTTTTTTTGCGGGGGTGGGGGTTCTGTTTTGTTTTTTAGTTTAGTTTTTGGTTTTTAACTTAAATAGAAAATATGATGACAATATATTAATATGTATCAAATAGAACAATATGGTTTCGATTTTTTATATTTTTAATCTACTGTGCTTTTTATATATACGTGTATATGAATATTTCTTAAATAATAAATATAATCATCACGGGTTATCATATTAATGTGCATTAAATTGTACAATATAAATGTCTGCAGTCGTTTTTTTTATTTGCTGTACTTTCTAAAACCTGAAATCCTGCACTGAAATGTACTGCAGCTGTCAGTCAGATGGATCAGTTAAAGGTATAATAGTAAAAGGTATAAAAAGTTTTGTTATATAAAGATGTAGCATCATTACCGTAATGAAATTCTTAGTTTTATGTACAAGACAATCCATTTGTTACTATGTCTTCAAGACTACTATGTAAACTAGTTTTGACTGATTGCCATATTGCACCTCATTCAGAAAAAAGTCTGAGCTGAAACTCTTCTTGTAACTTCAACATAAATGGATGGGGCTAAACTACTGTAAAATACTTTTTTCGCAGCTTAGTTAAACGATATGGACTGCTATGTTCTGTTTCCCATTTTTGTTTAAGGGTCTTTGAACTGAAAGAAGTGTTTATTAATCATTAATTAATTATAAATTCTTAGGCTCGTGATCGGGGATCCCCCAAATTTACATAAATATATAGAAAAGTACACAGATTAAAAAAATTAAGAATTGAATATATGAGAATGTAATATGTAAAATTTAGTAAATAGGTACAATATTAAAAAAATAACATTTTTAAAGAGTGTTTAGTATTTACAAGTATGGAAAAGGTTTAATATTTACAGTATTAATAGAATGTCTAGTGCAAAATGATGCAGTGAGTGTTTAAAGTGCCATTGTTTAAAGTGACATTGTGAAGAGTTCAGTAGTTGTGGTGAGTGTATGATATAGGCATGTACAAATAAATCTGTTTATAGGAATATCCGTGATATAAATGGGATTACGCAGACGTAGAAATTGCCTGAATTCATTGCATTAATTGTATTTCACTACTTGTCCTGCAGATGGTGGTGTAATGTTATTCTTGATGGTGCGTTCACACGCTGCCTGAACAAAAGTATTGGGACACCTGCCCATTACACCAATTGGAACTTTAATTACATTGCATTCAAAAGCATTGGATTTAATATGCAGTTCGTCCCCACTTTGCAGCTGTCAGCTTTCACTCTTCTTGGAAGGCTTTACACAAGATATTTGAGTTTGTGTGGGAATTTGTGCCCATTCAATTCTATAGAGCATTTATGAGGTCAGCCTTGTTGGACAAGAAGGCCTGGCTCACGATCTCCATTCCAGTTCGTCCCAAAGGTGTTGAATGGAGTTGAGGTCAGCGCTCTGTCAGTCGAGTTCTTCTACACCAAACTCACCCAGCCATGTCTTTATGAACCTCACTTTGTGTCCACAAAGTTAGAAGCATGGCATCGTCCCAAACGTCTAGGTATGTTGATGCATTAAGATTGCCTTTCACAGAAAAAAGGGCCCACCTGAATTCAATAATTAATCGGTGTGTCCCAATACTTTTGTCCATATAATTTTGCTTGATTCTGCATTTCCTTGATGGAGCTGTTAAATGATACTCACAGCGGATGATGCCAGAAGGCAGTATGCGCATATGCACCAGTGTGGTGACAAAAAGAAAACCCTGAATAAATAACTGAAGGAACAATATGTGTGCCGAAGATTTCAGTCAGGAGTATTGTATGATGTAATTACATCCTACCATGCTTTAAAACACATATAAAAACACAGAACATCCACCTTACCCTTCTTTTGGATCAAGGGGAAAAGATCTTTGATAAAAAGGTCCATCATTTTAGCAAGCATGTGTGTGTGTGTGTGTGTGTGTGTGTGTGTGTGTGTGTGTGTGTGTGTGTGTGTGTGTGTGTGAAGCTTCTACATTAGTGTGGCATGTGAACAGCCTGTCCACAACAATAACAAATACAGCTGGTAGCCGGGTTGTTAGGGAGTTGTCCCTGTAATCGGAAGGTTTAGGGTTTAAATCCCACTCACTGTTCCCTGGGTCCTGCGTCGCTGGCTGTCCGCTGCTTTACTTTGTGAATGGGTTAAATGCAGAGGAATAATTTCACATTGTTCACACTGTGTGGTGTGACTATAAGGGGCCCAATACTTACCTACTTTCACTACAAATAACACATTTCAGCAATTGCTGGGGTTTTATTGGGGCAAATTAAGCATATTTGTTAAAAATAAAAAATTCAACAAACAGTAACACGTGTCCTGCGTCCTATGAAATTTCTGCTCGGTGAGATACAGCTGCCCTCCCGCGTCCTGCACTACTACGACAGAGGGCACAGGTTTGGTCAAGTGAACCACAGCGGTCAGAGATTATAATCTGATGGCCCCTCTCTGTGTGGTTAGTGTAAACAAAGACATGCACTGCTTTACTGTCTGTTCATACACACACACACACAGGTTCAGGCACTCCTCAGGCCAATGGAGAAACAATGTGTTTTCTCTCCATTCGATTCAGGAGCAGAGGTGAGCAGAGGCTGATGGTGTTTGGGGATAAGAGAACAACACAGCATCTATGGAGAGTTTACAGAGACGTGGTAGCTGGTGGGTGAGCCTCGCGCTTCTCAGGCCGCTTTGTGGGACTGGGTTTAATGTGAAATTCTAAGCATTCTTTCGCATTGGCCCATAGAAACACAAACGCATGCATAAATATCCCTAAAAACTCATCCTTTAAACGGATCCTGCACTCTTCAGAATAAAAGAGCCAAAAAGGGTTCTTTGGAGTACAGACACACACCCTTAAAAGGGGGTACTTAAAAATACCAGCTTGAATACCAGCTTGCCATTAAAATACCAGCTTGAATGGACCAATAGAAATCGTCCAAATGGCTTGGAATAAGACGTAAAATGGCTTCAAAGGTGTCCTAGAAAAGAATGTCCAAGCCAAGAACCATGTAGGAACCTTTCATTTTTAAAGGGGTGACCAAGGTTTAGTCCTGATAACTTTTCATTTGGCTTAAAAGATATTGAATAAAATCTGTGTCACACTCCACACTCCCACACCACCCCCACCCCCAGGGGAACACAAAACCACACAACACTGTGTTTCTCTCCTTAAAAAATGTATTCCTTTACAGGAGTGAAGTACAAAAATATAGTCTGAGAGAGTCTTTACAAGGATTAGGTACAATGCAACAACAAAATAATAACAATAACAATAATAATAATAATAATAATCATCATCATCATCATCATCATAGCAATAATAATGGCCTTTCTCTACTGAAAGCAGAGCTGAGGTCATTTCTATACAGACTGAACTGTAAGTAAGTGAATGCAATACTGAAATGTTTTGACTTTGGGTTTGTTTGTTGAATTGTAAACATACAGTTGAGTGCATGCACTTTGTGTGTGTGTGTGTGTGTGTGTGTGTGTGTGTGTGTGTGTGTGTGTGTTATAGAGAATGTGAGAGTGTGGAGGGCTGCGAACATAAAACGAAGATGTTTGCATTTTTGTGCTTATTAAAACATCATGACCTAATGGGAACACATAATTTCTTTCCTTAACTGCACCTGTAATAATGTCTTAAATGTTTACAGGAAAAGTAATAAATTCAAGATACACGGTCCATTTATAAATAAAAGCCATCTGATAATAAATGCTGATAAATAGATAAGTTATGAATAGTTAAATCTTTCCCTTAAATAAAGTAGAAGATGCATAGCATCCAGTGGGGGGAAAGGCTGCCATCACTCAGATCCCTCCGACAGAAAGGAACACGCTGCTCTCCTGGAAAGAGGACGCTCCACAAAACAGTCCAACATAACTAACATCCAATCTATCTTTTCTCCTTTATATTTTCACAGGATCCAAATGAACCGACCCGAACGTCTCCCTTTATAACAACAGCCAGCAGCCTGTACTTGTAGCAACAACAAAAAAGTAGAATTTTTCATTTTGAAACTGTCCAGATGAACAGAGTAGAACAAGAGAGGGAAAAAAATACACAAAAGTTCAAATGAAGTTTTGCTGATATTCTCCCTAAACGCAGTTGCATTTTGGCTGACCCTGTTCAAACGACATGTTCTGATGATTGGATTGTA
The DNA here is from genome assembly GCA_037974485.1 of Hemigrammopetersius urotaenia. Classification (NCBI taxonomy): domain Eukaryota; kingdom Metazoa; phylum Chordata; class Actinopteri; order Characiformes; family Alestidae; genus Hemigrammopetersius; species Hemigrammopetersius urotaenia. Next base: position 2,913,093 of record JBBPDC010000109.1, on the reverse strand, counting down.
AAAATAAGTGCACATCCTCTGCAGAGAACACATTTTAATGCCCAGTTATGTTTATTTGGTGCATTTATTACTTAATGACAGAGATGTTCATTTTTACCAAGTCCAAGTCAAGTCTCAAGTCCTTGAGTGGCAACGTTTACAAACGCAGACTCTAAATGTGGGACTTTTGAGCTGTAAATGTTGAGCTCTGAAGGTTTAGAAGATATGCTAATTGGCCAAGCCCCACGAATCCAATTGGCTGTTACTTAATAGGGGGCGGGGCTGCGTGCTGTAATATGCCCTCACCAGCATGGAGGATTTGCCTTAAATGATCTTAAATCTAAACGTTAAATATGAAAAATATATCTCTCACTCTAAATGTGAGACTCCAGTTAGACGGGGCTCGGTGACACCTTTCCAATGACCGCTCGAAAACGGTTATTACATGAAAACCGGTCACCTCGGTCAAAAGTAATGGGACACCGGGGCGAAGTGAACGGTTTTCGGGTCGTTGGAAAGAGTGCGAGATATAAATAAATAATTCAATGAAATCAACATTGTTTACGAGTTATGACGCACGAGTCACAGCACCCGAGTCCGAGTCAAAAATAAAAATGTTCCCTGTTCACAGGTTATATTTCCAATATGCTGAACTCCAATCTGTTAAAAGGGCATGTGTACTTATTTTCACTGAAATAATAAACAAACATGTATTTTGAGCGTATTCCTGTTTGTCAGAATTCAGGTTCTGATAGAAATATTTAAACATAATCCTCTACTCCTGTAACCTCGTGTGCATATTTCTCTGTTTTTATCCTGCACGAAATTCTCTTTATGTCCCTGTAATTATTCCGAATCCTTTACAGATGCAAACAGGTGCGGAAGAAAAATCTGACTGACATTGATCCGGCCGTGTTTGATCAACATGTTGCAGCATGTAATGAACAGCAAGTGTTAAATACTGTCAACACTGAGCTTCTGTTGAGCTACGGAAGGTCATCGATGCCTTTTACTTTCATGTTATTTCATGTCTGTTTTCAGACAGAGCCAAGAGCCTGCTCAAACTGTCAACAGACTGACAACTGAAAAGCAGTCTTTAGCGTATCAATAAAATGTTTTCAATGAATTATCCGGTGCTTAAGGTGATACCTGTGCTGGAGTTATACGACCAGTAGGCAGGTCATCCAGTATAGACTCACTTGTAGACATGAAACCTAGAAGAGGTTTGATCACACAGAGGATGATCACACAGAGGATGCCCTCTTGCTGAACCACTTAGACCACTGCCTCGGATTCTTCTGTAATGCCCAGTAAATAGTTCACCTGAACCTGGAGGTTAAAATACCAACACTTTACACTCTTTAAAATAAAGGTGCCACTGGTTTTTTTTTTTTTTGTAAGATTAAAAAAATGTCACAATTTGCAAGTGAGTTCACAGAATCGATACCAATTAAAGGGAACCTGGAACCGTACGCCAAGAACCATGTAGCAACTTTCATTTCTAAGAGTGTAATATAAGAACGCAATGCATTATAAAATCCTACATGGTCTCAAAACAGTTTGGTTAAGTTTTGATCCTAAGCAATGCAGAAAAGCCAATGAGGTAAGCACAAACAAAACAGAACTGACCTTTTAAAGCAATAGTTTGGCCAAAAAACCCCAAAACAAAACAATTCTTCGAACCCCAAATGTAGATTGGTGTGTGATATTTTGCACTGGAGCGATGTCCTGAATTTTTATATGTATACAACTGGCATTATGCAAATTACATTCCTGGATCATCACACACTTGCCTCAAGCTTTGTCTAGTTGTTAAGTAATCTGTAATAGTCTTGTTTTTCTGGTTTCTGGCACGGTATGAGCCACCTGTAAACATGGGCATACAGTATGGTGTAAGTAATGGGTGCATAAATAAATATATATATATTGTGTCCCTTCACCCATTTTCTGCACTATCACCCATTTTAATAACAATATTAATCAAAGCCTTTGTGATCCTGCAGTTTATGGTCTAAGGCATGGAAACCTAATGCTCACACTAAACCCTCATTTTAATCTCAACCCCAAACCTAAACTTACCACTTACCCTAGCCCCTTTTTTGCTTATTTCCTTATTTTGTCCACGATTTAGTCGCACCCAATTCCACCCACCAGGACTCCCCCCATCACTCCCCTGTCTCCCCTAACCAAAGTTCCAGTTGTCTAACTCTCACTCCTATCCTCAAGCATTCAGGAGTCCATTCCTTTGTAAACTATTCAGAGTTTCACATCCTGTTAAGTTTGGTCTCCAGTCCCAGAGCACTGTAGTCAGACATGTTTGGTGTCTAAAGTTTGCTTCAATAGTTTTGCAATAGAGTAACGTGGCTGATGCATCTATTTTGTAATTAATGTTACCTACTAATAGATAAAAGTAGCTACAGGCTTAATCATGGCTTATACTGCTGTTTCAAAGTAGTCAAGCATGTTGAGCACTTTTATCCTTTATAGATAACACACAGTAGGCTTGTGAGATAATACATCATCAAGCATGTCTAGAATGCTATGATGATCAGGGTGGATCTAGGATATAGATTACATATGCATTTTCTTTTAAAGCTGTGAATGTTGCGAATCATGCCGTAAGTTCAATTCCAATAGATTGCCAAGATTATTCAAGCTTATTCAGTGTCAGAAAATACACAAGCAAGTCTTTCTGGGATTCCTTAACTCAGTTTGAAGTGAGTTTGTGATGATTTAGGCATGGTGCTACATGAGTTTAAGCCTCTATTACTTTGCTCCAGTGCAGTAGCAACTGAGGAAATTTCTGACGCTTGGTGGACCCCATTTAGGGTGAGTGGAAAATTGTGTAAATTTCATGTCACAACTTTTCCTTTAAGAGCACGAGCTATTGGTTTCTCGTCACTAGGCACAGTCATACAAAGCAACGGTTGGATTTACAGACATCTGGAGTTCCCACTTCCGCAACTAGTTGCATGTCTTTTGGTGTGGAATTTCAAAGCGTATCAGCAAAACTCCACCCTTTCGCTGATCATTGTAGTAAACCCTTCTCCAGCAGGGCGGCACCACAGCTGGAGCTGAAAAGACCTCCTTGTACAAAACTCTCTGGTACTCCACAGTCATGGCTGGGGGTCTGCTGCATCCACAACCGTCTTGGTGTTTCACTGCGCAGTCCTGGCGAACTCTCGCATCAGCTATCAAGCTGAGGTTCCACAGAAGAGACGGGAGTCGTACTGCACTCTCCCTGCGGCCAGGAGCTATTGATTCATTTATCCAGCTGCTTCCTCGGCCCCTCATCCCACACAGCTGCAGTTGGCTGCAGAGAGCCATCTGATGGTCTGCCAGATGGTCCGAGCATCCATAAAGGAGACGGTCTCGAAGCGTGTAGGCCGGCAACAGGGCTGAGTGCTGATCTTGGGTTCTGAGATGCCGCCGTTGTCCATTAGGTATTTGAGGGCCATGTCGTAGTTCTTGCGGGATTTCTCACATGTCCCCACACAGTATTTGAACACCACAATCTCGTCTGATTCATAACCCAACCCCAGGTCTCGGACCCGTAGCTGCTTTTTCTCCAGACGACAGTCCCCGTTTTCGCGGTGCCGTTTCCGGTTCTTGCGGCCCTTCCGGTTTTTCCCAGAAGCAGCAGAGCCTGCAGGAGAACGCTGCCACCTACTCTTGTACTCCTCACCTTCCTCCACCAAGGATGGATCTGTAAGGAGAAAAGGTGAATTAGACTAAGTTTAACATGCATAAATCAGAGAGATCCTAAAGCTGATAGAGGCCCCACTTATGTTCGCTTGGACCCTCTGAGAGCTCAATCAAACAAACTTCACTTGAGCAAACAAGGAAATGGAACAAGACCTCAAGGTGGTGTCAGGGATTCCCCTGAGGGGACATGGCAAGGCCAGACCGACAAGGGCATGTTCAAAATTGTGCGGGAACAAGCAGCAAGTGTCATGACCTTAAACTACGTAACTGTAGACAGTTGATAAATCTTTATCCATGGACATACACTGCCTATCAATGGTTTGAGGGAATGTTTTTAATCTATGATACTATAAGTTTTGCCTATAGTTTAACAAATCTGAATAATTTCCCACTGAAAACCCAAAAGCCTGAAGGACCAGCTCACAAAAGTCCTACTGTAGTGAAAAATAATAAGGAAAAATTACAATAATAGTAAACAAATTTGGAAAGGCAAGGTGTGCCCATATATTTCACAGGCAGTCGTGACTACCGTGTCAGGCCCTGATGTATAACACAACTGTGGCATTTAGAAACATCCGCTCTTAGTTAACACTTCAACAGCTGATAGGGCAGCAGTATCTCTCGCCTGAGTGCAAATCGGTGTGAAATTCCAAAGCTTATCAACAGTACAGTGCCCTTTCATTGAGGATGCCTACCACGATGCAACATAACCGACTGTAACAGACTGTTACTAAGGACGGATAAACCAATGCAGCACTCAGTAATTCACTTTCTTTGCTGAGAATCTCCTCGCTTTGAGGACAAGCTGTGTCACGCTGTCAGCGCGTAATGACAGTTGTTAGAACTCAGCATTGAGGACAAAATAAAAATATGAATCAGGATTCCCCCCAAGGCGATGAGTCGGGTAATTAGCTTTCCAAACCCGACCCAGAGAGCAATTTGCTGTGTCAAAACCTGCTACCAAGACGCTTGAGTAATTTTATCTAGGCTTGCTGAACATTTTCACTCTGCCTATTTACAATCAGATCCCCAAACCAGATGTTGCTCCAGTTTTATTTTATTGATATGACATTTAATTCTCCACAGTTATATTATGTACAGTACGCACTGCTGTCTTTAAAAAGGGAATACCCCACAAGAAGAGTCCCACTGCCATAAATACTGACCAAGCACGAGCATAAAAGTAATTAACACTGATTTAAAGGTAGACTGAAGATTCGTCTCTGTTTTCTGTGGATCGTTGCAAACATCTGGATCTGTTCAGAAAGGAAAACAGTATTGTGTTTACGGCTTCTTATCATAATCTGATCGTGTTCTACATATTGGGTAAGAGGATGGAACATAGCGGCATCCAAATGAAAATGTCAACAGCGTCCGAGGGAGAGATGCTTTAAAAAGATAACGCGCATACAGGCTAGGACATGGACTCAGTTACCAAGGACGATCTAGACTATGGTTATGAGAGCACAACCATATTAAGTCACTTAAACTGAATATGACCTTTAGGAATATGAATACAAACAGAGGGAATACAAACAGAGCTCCATAATGTGTGTCTTCTACACAGCTGGCCCATTTAGTTCACCCCCCACAGAGGATCACAGAGGTAATGCCCATGCAGCATGACAAAGAAAATAAAAACAGAGACAGTCGGAGTAAGGGTGAGAGAGTCCGAAGCAGGAGCGAAGAGAATAGAGAAAGAACAGAAAATCTCAAAATCTCAAACTCAAAACACTTATATAAGGAGCTTTTATTAAAAGCTTCTATCTACCATATGTCTGTTTTGAGTCAGGGGGGTTAAGGTAAGGTTGAAAGTAGCCACAGGATTCCTTTAAAGTGCCACACTAGTAGCAGGCATCTTGAGGTCTGTACTTTAAGGTGTGTGATGATAGCCTTTGTAGGTCTACTGCAAAAGTAAAGAACAAACCTTCAGGCACTAAACATGTCTTGGCTGATTGACTAGATTTGGGACAATGGCAAAATACACATTTGTTTTGTCAAATAATTCCTGTAAGCATGTATGTGATTATCTTGCACAGGTCTGGATATATTATTATGTCCAAAGGTATCCACAAACTCCCTCTAATTTGTGAAATTCAACTACTTTAATGGGCACCCATTATAAACAGATCCTCAGTTGCACACACACCGGCTTGTTTATTCCCTGTAGAAAAGAACTGTCAGAAGAATGGGATGCTCTAAAGTCACCACACCTAAAGCCAAGCATCGCCTGTAACACTGGGCTGTGGAGCAGTGGAACGCCATTCTCTCTTGTTTGTGTTCGAAATCATCCAACGTCTGTACTTCACTAATACGATTCTGGCTGACAGCAATCAAATTCTCACAGTAATGTTCCTATATGTGGCATAAAGCCTTCCCAGAAAGGACGGTTGTTACAGCAAATGCATGGCCAGGCGAGCCGAGGGTCTTTTTGTGTGCAGTTTGTATGTTCTCTCTGTATCTGCATGGGTTTCTATTGGGTACTCTGGTTTCCTCCCACAATCCGAAAGCATGAATGTTAGGTGATGCTAAACTGATCCTAGGTGTGTCTGTGTGAATGTGTGGTCTCCTGTGATTGGCCACCCTGTCCAGGATAGGCTCCAGCACCGCTCATGACATTGGTTAAGCATAGGATGTTCAAATAATGGATGAATGGATTTCAGAAGAAACATGAAACAGGTGTCAACAAACCTTTGGACACATACAGCCAGTTTCTCAGGCCCAGATTGAGCCTAAGCACAGACTGAAAATAAGTAGCTGAGCTGCCTGGCGTTTTAAAATGGCCTAAAACTAGGCTTAGCCTATGTCTGGGAAACCAGTGCATATAGTATGATTTTGACCCATACATTGCAGCACCTTTTGGATGTGATTTGGAACCTACCATAAATGTCGGCCCAGGCAGTTTTGCTCTGAAACTGCGGCTGGTTCTGTTGATTTTGAGACCTTTTAGCCTCTGCCCTCATTGTTGTGGGGCGGGTCTCCTCTCTGGCGTCCGCAAGCATCCACCCATCAACAAGACCCAGCAGACAAACACACATCAAGAGCATCACCTGTAACCACATCAAATCACACACATGAATGATCACGCTCAGTTTACAGACATAAAACCATTCGTCCCACCTCATAAAAAAAGGTGTTTTGTACAAACACCTCATATTTGTACAAAACAGCAAAAAAAAAATGTATACACTTTACTACTGATTGTGCTTAGAGCTCTCTGTACTGATGAGTGTAACTGCTGTAACTACCATTCAGTAGAAAGGCAATCATCTCGTTGGTAATAGGAAAAAATCCCCTCAGAAAAAAAAATTGTTTTTGAAACATCATCATGTTGAATAACTGGTTTATATTGCTAAGATGGTGATGAGTGTTCTTATTATCGTTCTTACAGCCTTTGTACCAAGTTACTCCATGTAGACTCTCCCTGTATTTGGACTAATATATAACATCATCAGTAAAATGGTCACAATGTTGTAACACATTCAATTAAGGAGCGCTGCAGCCCTTATATGCAGTGACTCCTCAACTGCAGGTAATGGCATGTGAAACACATTGCTTTCACAGTTACACCTTCTGTGTAGCCTATAGGAGAGAACCTGTTGAAGAAGGCCTCTTTAGTTGTCAAACCTCAGGGATGGTGCGCATTTCTGCTCTCTCCCTATGTGTTTTTAGTTAAGTTGAAGCTAAATTGTGCACTGCCTGGGGGTCCATGAATACCACTTTAAAAACCACTGACCTGTTGAACTCCTACTACTATTATGGTGCCTTTACATCACATGTAGAGAAAACAAGATTCATCACTACAGACTGCATACAGCATTAATCCCCCACCAGGAGGTACTAAGGCAATGATCCACCCATCTATAGACAATCCCTAATATAAACTCCATTTATAGTTATACATGCAGATTGTAAAGAGTTATAGTAAATAATTACACTGAACTATTATTTTCTACTCATCCCGAGACCCCCTTTCTTTGCCAACACTGCTCTCTTGTCACCAATTGTAAAGTAATCACTGATAGGTTCATTTATCATGGCAATGTTATTCATGTTAATGTGCTACTCTGTTGATCTGTTGATAGATCAAAATGCCCAGACACCACATATGCACACACTCACACATATGTTTATACATAGCTTACTAATGGATTCATGTGAAGTGTAGCTTGTAGGTGTAGCTAATAGTAAGCCGGATGCTAACAGTCTAGCTCGCTAACTAGCATTTCTCTTTGTCTCAAAAAAGTGAATGAGAACCTATAGAATCAGAATTAGAAACTATAGATAATACACAACATACACAAAACTTCTTTGTTAAAATATACATATATTAAAAAAGAATATAGATGATGATAGATGATAGTTGATGGACAGCCCCTCTATGTCTTTTTAACAGGCTCGAAAAAGTCATACTGGATGAGAAGCAAAAAGTATTTTTTGCATTTAACAGTTCATATTTTGGAAAATGCATACATATGCTTAAACCCATCCATTCATATTTGTCTCAGAAACATGTTTCATGCATTAGAGCATTAGTTCAGAATATCTTTACAATAAATATACTTTCAAGCAGGTGGGACTCTCTTAGCCTGCCAGCAGTGTCATTTCTGTACAGTAACCACACACAACACATCTCACACTTTTTACTCAGAGCCACTCTGATGTTACCCAGGGCAACACCTCCGCCTCTTTAATTACTTAACTAACACCCTACACCTGTGTGTGTCTGCTGGTAAATATTTCAGAGTTGTTCGCTGAATGAGCATCCGACTAGTGTCTGGTCAGGAAGATCTGATGCACCGGGGAGAAGAAACACCTCCCTCAAACACACATAGACACTCAGCTTAAAGCGGCCAGCCACCTGGATTACATTTCCCTTTACAATGAATAGACAGATTTACACACTCAACTGATCGCTCCATTCGCTCACAGCAGCTGTTGGGAGACTGGACACTTTGCAGCACAGTTAGTTTTTACATAATGTCAGAGTGTATCACTACAAAAGCCTTAATTTTATCCCAATACAGGACATTATGGAAAATTAAGAGAAAAAGTTCACAGATTAAGGTTTGTTATGGGTTACTTTTTCAAATTTGCCCCTTAAATAATAGAATATCCTAAATGAACACCTTCCTTTTAAGATTAAGAGGTTTCACACTCATGACTTGAGTCTAATTTTAACGTAAAATTAAGGGGTTGGTTTCACAAATTAACAGTTACTTCATTCAAGTGAAGGGGTTTGGTGTATTTGTAGAGATAAATTAAGAGAGGGTTTGTTTCTTATGTGGTATCTTTTGTTGGATTATGGCTTTATAATTACATAAAGCATACAATTATCTGACCAGCCAGGGAGGTATATCATATGAGCAAGCAGGTTATTTCTTACAACAAAGACAATTTCAAACAAATGCCACGTTGACTGATACTACAGGATTCAGGCCCTGAAGTACAAGGCATTGAGCTCCACAGGGCTCACGCCTGCACTTGTACTGTTACCTGGAATTACAATGAACCTCTAATGATAAGGATGATTGTTGTACTCCAAACTAGATCAGTCACAAATGAGCAGATTGAACAGAAGTTCTAACTTCTAGCTTTGAGCTACAACACCTTTAGAGGGCAGCAGTGAGTACCGCTTGCTTATTAGAGCTTGAGCTGTGTTTATCAGTTTTAGAGCTATTAGGCTAGAAAGCAAGAAAGCCAATTTGGCCGCGTCAGCTTTGCACTTGTACAGTGAACAAGAACAAAGACAAAAAACATGTTTAATTGCAATTATTCATGTGATAATTAAGCATTAGCTAAACATTCATGCCCTGCACTGAATCCCGGGATTGAGGTGACAGAGAAATACAATAAATGGCTAATATGTGACAACTTATGGGCAAAGATTAATATTATTGCTGAGAAAGCGTGAGTGACATCAATATCTAGCCCTGTTTAGCTGCACGTAGCACTGAACAATATATGTAATATGTGAATTTTATACTGTATCCAAAAAATTTTCAATTACAATATACAGTGTGGCACTATAAGTGCATTTTTTACTAATCAAGGAATATGAACATGGTACGATTCCCACCTTCCAGCAGCTCAGGTGACAGTGGGTAGATGCTGTAGTGCAAGTCTCCTCATTCCTCCACCCCTCTCCATCTGAAACACAACGATAGAGATAAACTATACATGACATCTATACATATGACATACACAAATGTCTATTATACACATGAAAAGACATCTACTTAGCGCTTAGCACAGCACAAAATAATAATTCTTGTACAAACATGAAGGATGGTCTGGAGTCAAACATAATGTCCATTTATAATGTCCTTCACAGCAGGATCATCTCTAAAATTCAGCATAACCATATAAGAGTGAGGAAAAGAGGGAGAGAGAGAGAAGCAAAGGAATAAGTGGGTGAATGAAGTGAGATGAGTGGGTGAGTGATCGATCGACCTGAAAAAGGGAAGGAGTGAGCAGGTGAGTGAGGAGTGAGTGAGTGAGAATGCAGTAGTTTTACAGCTTATACACCATGTACAAAGGAACAAAGGAACGTGTAAATCAGTGAAAGTACAAGAACAACTGATCAAAAGAGTAAGAGTGTTCTATTAAATGAATAAATTAGTTGCAGCTCAGTTTCTCACAGTTTAAAGAACATTTTCCTCTCCTATGGAGTTACTGACCTGGACGAGGAAATTCTCATACATTCAACTATAAGTGCTATCAAACTTGACTAATTCTCAAAGGAGGGGACATAAATAGCAGCGTAAATCATCTGAGACAGTGGGGCGATCTATCTCGAGCTTTAAATATCCTTCTTTATTGCGCCGTGTTTCTAAAAATACAGCAGTTCCACAAGCCCTGACACAGTAGCTCACAGTTGGGCTGCTTTTCACTGATACCAGCACAAAGGTTAGCGGGGCGGCATCCCATTACAAAACGTGCAGCTAGCTGACTGAAACCTAAACCCTTTTGCTGACATGTCAGCTGGGATAATACAATTACAACCACCGAATACTAGAGGCGCGATGGGAAAAGACAGCAGTGGAAGGATACAGTGTCATTCCTGACCAGTTACTCTACTCTTACAACACTCACACACATTCCTAAATACAGCCAAGGAAATAAAAGCCTTCAGACATGACTCATAATCAGCATAATTAACGATGCTGTGCTGAACAATATCAAAGAATGTCAAAGTACATCTGAACCTGCCGCCTCGTACAGAGATCAGTCCAAACAACACAAAGCTGCACTGCATTTCGAGACAAATGTGACACTAAAACACCTATTTTTTATATTCTTAGGATAAGTATACAGTCAACATAACAGCAAAAATAAATACAGAATAGCTGCAAGCAAAATGACTCGTATCTATATAAAGTGAAGTGCAGAGGACTTCCATGAATTTCCATGAAAACCGGCCAGAAACGTTGAAACCATACAGAAGAATGAAAAGCAGCTCCATGTCTCCATATTTTTGTACTCTGACACAAGCTATTTATTTACAAGCAGATGGCCTCCATTAGATTGGACCCCTAAATGTAAACATCACAGACACACCACACAGTTTTGAGAATATATATCGAGACTCAACGTCCCACAGATGCAGATGAATCCTGTTATGCTAGTAAACCTGTGCAAGATAATAGAAATACCATATTAAATACTAAATTCTCACACCCAATTCCAGTCACCCTCTATCTTCATCACCAATGGGAAGAGACCGCCATGCGACCCCCTCTGACCAGATCCTTTTTCAGCACAACAGTAACGGAAACGGTACAACGTGTGTCACTTTTGAACCTAGAACCTGACCGCTGAGGAAGGGCTAGACGCGAGCTGTGCTGGCAGAAGAGGACATCTGCAAGGTGGACCAACAAGTTAGATTTGTTGTTGCTAGTAAATGGACAGTGAGTGTACAGTGTTTAAAAACTCCAGCAGCACTCCTATACGTGATTCAGTCTCTACAACACACAAACACATGCAATTACCATGTCAGCTTCATTGCTGTCTCTAAAATGTCACTGCTGTCTAACTTCATCAGAAAAGGAAACCACATCAAATGAAAGTGAATGAAACAAGCATTTTTCCAAGTCATTTTGAACCAGCTCTGTTAGCACGTTTATCAATAAGCCAGCCAACCACCGAGCCACCCTTGGCTGGATATTTTTCTCAACACTGTATGGACAAAAGTATTGGGACACACCTGTTTTTCAGGGTGTGGTCTAGACCCCTTACTTCCATTAAAGGCCAATCCCAATGCTTCAGCAGACCAAGACATTTTGGACATTGCCAACTTCGTGGACACAGTTTGGGGAAGAACCTTTTCTATTCCAGCATGACTGTGTCCCATAAATACATGGCTGGATGAGTTCAGTGTGGAAGAACTTGACTGGCCGCACAGAGCCCTGACCTCAACCCTATTCAACAACTTTGGGCTGAACTGGAACAGAGATTGTGAGCCAGACCTTCTCGTCCAACATCAGTGCCTGACCTCATAAACACTCTACAGAACGAATGAGCACAAATTCCCACAGAAACTCCAAGAAGAGTGGAAGCTGTTATAGCTGCAAAGGGGTCTCACTCCATTTGAATGTCTATGTATTTGAATGTAATGTCATTAAAGCCCCTGTTGGTGTAATGGTCAGGTGTCCCAATACTTTTGTCCAATAGACAATAATGAAACCCAGTTAATATCTGGTCAGAAACTATTGTATGGTCACAAACTAATCCATGACAAATCCAAGACAGGGCAGCAACAGATGTGTAACTGTACACAAACACTGCACATTTATGATAAAATGGTGTAGGTATAACTAAAAAAATCTTACAGCCCACTCTATTTATGTACAAAAATACTTACACTCACTTGCTATTTTATCTTAGAAACGTACTATACAGGTGCACATTATCGGTTTACAATAACATCCTCTGGCCCATCTCAGCCTTCTCGGCCTGTCAATCAGAGGGGCCCACCATAGCAGCACTGTTTAACAGGCATCATTCTCTGCACAGTGACCCTGACGTTATAGTAGCATGTGTGTTGCACTGGTGTATCAGGTACTGCTATACCTGTTCAATCACTGGTCAACTTATTAGACATGTCCGCCTGTTGGGACACTCTGTAGGTGTACAGAGAGAGACTCTAGCTCATCTGTTGGTGCACAGTTTGTGTTAGTCAACCGGACACTGCAACACTGAACTCCAGCAGCACTACTATACATGATCCACTCTCTGCAACACACAAACACACACACACACACACACACACACACACACACACACACACACACACACACACACACACACACACA
>JBBPDC010000109.1:2874525-2891269 GCA_037974485.1 Hemigrammopetersius urotaenia | reverse complement strand
CCCCCTGTAGGTAGGGAATGGAAGTCGCTTTGGATAAAAGCGTCTGATAAATGCCGTAAATGTAAATGTAAATGTAAGCCCGTACTGATCACAAACCAACATAAGAGCTTGTTACCACGCTCAACTGTAGCTATTTCATTTCCCTGCCCCTTAGAATTCTCTGTTTATCTCGTTCTCTCCACGTTTTCCCGCTCTCTGCTCCTGCTCTCTCCGTCTACTGTTTACAATATAAACAAAGTGTGCATGTGCGTACTTACAAGTTTATTGTATATTTTATTCTTAGAGGCAGTTTGAATTTGGCAAATTTGCATTAAATTACATTCATTTGACAGGCGCTTTTATCCAAAACGACTGATAATACGAGGAATGATAATACATGTGAGGACCAGAGGAGAGTATTTATGTAACAGCAATGCAAGAAAAGAACAGATGTTGCACAAAGTTTTGTTAAGTTCAAACCTACACATCACAAGACCCTGGCAGGCATTAATTGAAGATAGGAGCAAATGTAGAAAAGTGTACGCATACCATATTACATTTTATTTAATGTACTGAAATATGTCAGTTGGGGCAAAATAATTGCAGAGAATGTGACTAAGCAGTGTGTCCAATTTGGTGAACCTTGATGTGTCAGGACTGGTTTAGGGATTATGATATCGTTGACCAAAATGTAGTGTATTAGTAGTGCATTAAAAAAATGACCAAAAAAAAATGCAAGCCTAAAGAAGCAAAGGATGGACACCAAACATGTGTTTGGTGATCAACTACATGCGATTTATTTAATAAGAAGTACAGTTTTTAAAAATGTGAGAATAAAAAGGGCACTTTCTTGTCAAGTCATTCACTTTAATGTACATAGTAAATGTTAATCTACAACACAACTGATTATATATTATTGAAAACAGTGATTGCACACTTTTAAGAGTAAGTATAAAGCAGCTTGAACAATGCATCCGTGACCTGGGAACAGACCTTCGACCCTGGCAACCTCGCCTGGGGAGCTCTGTGTGTGTTCAGCCATTCCTCTGAGATGTGGCCTTACACTAGAATCAAGCTAGAGTCTGTAACCCAAGCAGAGAACAACAGCAGTAAAGAACAGGACACCTCAGACCTGCGTTCACCACGGTAGACCTCTTGGCCTCTGGTGGTCAGTCCAGTCAGCTTTATGCTGTAAAGGTTCCTGGGTGGTCAGTGGTGGCCAGCAGCCCGTCCGCAGGGCGCAGACACTCTTGGGGAGCTCCATGTGGAGTTTAGGGCCTAACTTGGATGCCTCACTGTATTGATGCACTGTTCGTGTCAGTCATCCTATAGCCCTTCACCAGGGATCAGCCTGTGATGACAGGACCACCGCTGGCAGGATGCTTTTGGTTAAAGTAGAGACTTCAGCAACACCTTTAAGCTTGATATCTGTATCCAGAGAGCTGAGAAATTGTGCAGCAACAGTAACTGTAAACCTACAAAGTGTACATACACCATATGGACAAAACTATTGGGACACACCTTTTAATGATTGAAATCAGGTGTTGTAATCATACCCATTGCCACAAGTGAATAAAATCAAGCACCTAGACAGGACATCACCATGCTTCCAGATTTGTAGATACAGATTGAGGAAGACCCTTTTCTATTCCAGCATGACTGTGCCCCAGAGCACAAAGCGAGCTCCATAAAGACATGGATAGATGAGCACCCATCCAACACCTTTGGGATGAACTGGAATGGAGATTGTGAGTCAGGCCTTCCTGTTCAACATCAGTGCCTGATCAGAACGAATGGACACAAATTTGCACAGAAACTCCTAAATCTTGTGGAATGCCTTCCAAGGACAGTGGAAGCTGTTATAGCAGCAAAGTGGGGACCAACGCCTTATTAAAGTTTATGTATTTGATTACAATGTCATTAAAATCCCTGTTGGTGTAAATGTGTAGCGTCCCAATACTTTTATTCATATAACGTATTAGGTTGATATTACTGCTAAGATGGCCAGTGAGGGTGATGTTTCCATTATTTTATACACTAACTGTTTATAGCCATGTATTTTACAGAGCTTAATGTACACATTCATGCCCTATAACTACGTTTACTTGATATGGTATGATATGATAAAGTAAAATATCACAAAACTTGACTGGTCTAAAGTGATAACATTCTGCAAAGTTACTACCTCTAACAATATCAATTAGGATTATGCATTTTGTACTTTTATTCTTGAGTTTAATATGTGTAATTACAACTCACTTTTTTGCCATATTGTATTATTTTAAAAAATCTGACTTCATACACTCTCAGAAAATAAACTCATCGGATTTAATCACATTATTACTACTGTGTTGGTTACAGTTACTACAGAAGTTTCAGTTTCAAATGCTACTCTATTGTGGTGTGAAAGGACAATCGGTAAGTAAACGAATAAAGAAAGAAAGAAAGAAAGAAAGAAAGAAAGAAAGAAAGAAAGAAAGAAAGAAAGAACAGAGCATGGAAAAGAAAATTCAGCTTCATGAACGTTTTAATGAACAGTGTAACTAAGTTTGTGCCTATAAAAGACTAGAGAGGGAAAACTGAAGCCAGAATGTGAAAGAAAATACTCCTATTTTTTTAAAAAACCTATAAAATAGACAAATAAATAGTTCATTTTCTAGACGCATGCATTTCATACAGTGCTAGAAACCACATAAGAAAGTCTGTTTGACTCGGTTTGAGGTGTGTGATGATTTAGGAATGCAGTTTGACAGTGTCTTAGTGGGCCATACACAAGTTTCCATTGCTTGATAGGTGCTTCAAACCCATAGCTCAAGTACTAAACTAAAGAAGCAAACGCCAAACCTCTTGTCCTGACTACACAAAACACATGGTATAAGGTTGAGTATGACTTCTGGATCATTCTGAGAGCAAACGTACAGCTCTGGCGATGACATGAACATGATCAGCTCTTCTGGTGATGTTTTGAGGAAACCTAAGAGTTGCAAAGCCAAGTGGGAGGACAACAAATGGTGGCTTGGCAGACCTTTGATAAGTGTGAGGAGTGGGAGTGTGTTTAAGGAGTGTGTAGTGCTGGACATGTGTAGGAAGGGGGTTGTCATGGTGTGTATGAAGGACATGTCGTCAAACATAAAGCAAACGAACACTGAGGCTTTACAGAAACCCAGCTGTACACAACCAGAGGACGTCTCAAGAGAAATCCTGCAGACACAGTCTGCAACAGAGAAAAATGCGTCTGTATGTGTGGGTTTGGGGGCGGGGTTTGGGGGTTTGGGGGCGGGGTTTAGGGTAATTCTACTGTGTGCATTATGCTAACTGCTTTAATAGCCCTCCAGTTAGCATAATGCACACATAATGATTAAATCACCACACAAGGTGTCTTAAAAACCTAAACATGTACCAGCATACACAACTATCAGGTATCACTATAACTGCTAATTTAGCTTTTGACCACTGTAATGCACTTTTGTCTAGATTTAAGATTCTTTATTTGTGATTGGTATAGTTATACAAGTACAACACCCAGTGAAATGTATCCTAAACCACTCCTTTATCATGCAATGTTATTAAATATATAGACAGGCTACATTTAAAAACATTTAAATATGAGTAAAACGACATAAACAAGGAACACAATCAATCTAAATTTACTGTTTTAAGTGAAGCAACAATCTGACAGATGTACAATGTGCAAGTGGGATATTAAAGTACATTAGCAACGCAATGTAACAGAAGTAACAGCAGCATGTAATGCAATAAGAAATACAGTAATGAAATATGACAGTGAATATGACCCTGAGGTTCTGTATCAGTGCCTTAAGGTAATGCTATAAGGGGAGGGAGGCATGGAGACAAATGGCTTGAGGATAGAAGCTCCTCTTGAGTCTCTCTGCTTTGGCCATGATCTATTTTATAGATAACAGTGTGTCATAAAGTGTCAAAAACCACATAAACATGCCTGTTACTTAACAGCTAACATGGATGGAGCAAGTGTGTGTTGATTTAGGCATTCATTATTATTATCATTACTGAGGTACGAGCTTCCATTACTTGGCTCTATTGGTCTCTTCAGTGTAAAGCTACTATTTGTTTTCAGACTCCCACTTTTAAAAAAAGAGATGAAACCATTACAGACTTCTTTTGTCACCCAGGGCCACCTACATGGAGAGACACCTGTCAGAGAATACCACCCCCACCCTTTCCTCCACCAGCATACATTCAGAGCACACCCAGGTCAAGGATCGGCCTGAAATAGGATACACCTGCCTGTTGTATCCATACCTCACCAGGCTCTAATCTCACACCACTTTCTATATCTGTTTGCTATTTACTGCAGATGATACTCAAAGCACATTAAAGCAGCCAGAGAAGGAATGGGCTTCTTTGAAGCAGGAAGTATGAAGTATGAAGGCAAAGCATCTGGCTGCAGTTCATTCTCAAACTAGTTCTACTCATGCCAGACAACCCAGTTCAATGTGTTTAACTGTAGAGATCTGATGTGTATTCAGTACAGTTCATTATATCGAAGCATTTAAAGGCTAGCAGAAAAACTACATTCATCAGAAAAACTACATTCATCAGAAAAACTACATTTAAAAAGTAAAAGTAAAGCGGCCCATGTTGTCACGTGTGAACATACCACAGCTCAGCACACAGCGTGAACAATGTGAAATTCTCTCTCTGCATTTAACCCAGTGGCAGCCAGCGACGCAGCGCCCGGGGGGACAGTGTGGACCTTACTCAAGGTTACCTCAGTGGTGTCACTGGGAGTCCTGGGATTCAAACCCACAACCTTCTGATCACAGGGGCAACTCTCTAACCACCAAGCCACCAGCTGCCCTTTTCCTAAATTCTCCTCAGTTTCTGGAAGTAAGTGTTTAATGTAGTGTCCAAGCACGGTTAAACCTTCACTCTCTGGTCCATACAGTTACACTGGAGCTTCAGGGAACCCTTCAGAATTTACTGTTTCTGCATACATATGATCAAAAACATCATCAGGGCACCTAAAATCCTGCAAGTAGAATAAAAGAATTCTGCATATATTTATTAACTGAGGAAGATGATCCAATACTACATATCTGTGAGTGGCAAAAGTATGTGAAGCTTTGCATTTTCTATCTGGTGTGATTCCTTGTTCAGCAGTAACTGCAATTAAGTGATTCACATGACCGTTGATCAGTCCAGCACATCGAACTGGAGGAATTTTAACCCATTGCTTCATACAGAACAGCTTTAAATCTTTATAATAGAGGTGGGTTTCCTTACCATACCAAAATTTCTTCTTTAAATATTCTTCAGTAGAACAACATGTGTGCTTAGATTTGAGATTCCGTTCAGACAGATGTCCCGACATTTTCCTTTCATTTTTGCTGGTATAATCACTACAAAACCAACTCCCTTAATTTTACCCCTTAAAAATCCCATACAGGAAATGAAGTGAAAATTAAGGGGAAAAGTGCACAGATTAAAGCTGATTAAGGAGTAAAAGTATTACATTTTCCCCTTACTTTATCACATTTGCCCCATAAATATTAGAACCTTTAAATCTAATTTTAAGATAAAAATTGGCGTTCGGTTTCACAAATTAACGGCCACATGATTCAAATGAAGGGGTGTGATGTATTTTCAGGGCTAAATTAAGCGAGGGTTAAGCACATTTAGGTACACAGTGTCTCATAGTGAGTTTATGAGTCCATCAGTGATGGCAAGCGGTCCTGGCCCGAATGCAGCAAAACAGGTCCAAATCATGATGATACTCTTTCATAGATGGGATGAGGTTCTTCTGCTGGAATGCGTTCCCCTTTCTCCAAACATAAGACTTTTATTTTGGTCTCATCCATCCACAAAACATTCTTCCAGTACTCTTCCGGGTGTCCACATGATCTTTAGCAAACTATAGATGGGCAGCATCTTTGTTTTTGTTCAGTGGTGGAGGTTCAGATGATGGACTTATGAACATTAATGTTAAAAATTATGACAGAGGCCTTTAGATGCTTAGAAGCTTCGTTCTTGGACTGATCTCTGGTGGTCGATTGCTTCTGAGGAGGGTATCAATGGTCTTGAATTTCCTCCATTTGTACACAATCTGTCTATGTATTGGTGGAGCAAAAGTCTTTAGAGATGATTTTTTCCCCCGATGAGCGTCCTCAGAAATGTCCTTTGCTTTCGACAGATCTTTAATTAAAAAATTAAATCTTTCATCTTACTGACCAAAAACACCTGAAACATGAATATAACTGCTGATCCTAGAGATTTGCTAGTAGTTTATTCACCAAAATGAAAGAAATGAAAGAAAGTACTCTATCAGACTTGATGTTTCTTCAATGACTTGTTAGCTACATTAGTCCTGTACCTCTGGCACAAAACAAAAGAACAATTGAACAATTTCCTCCGGGATAAATAAAGTTTTCTGATTCTGATTCTGATTCTGAAGCTAAAAACTTTTTTACATTTGGGGTAAAGAGCAAACTGAGCCTATTTAACTAAATGTTTAATTTACTGAGCCTTTCCTGAAGGCTGAGTGTGTCCGAGTGGGGGAAAGTATAGTTATGCAGGGTTATAGCTCCAGGTATAAGACTGAGAAGTGCTGCTTTAGGTGATTTTCTTTACATGATTTTCACAAATGTGTTTTTTTCAATGATGCCATTACCTGCACTTTTCCTAGATCCATATAGTAAAACAAGTGTGCATATATATATATATATATATAATCACACACACACACACACACACACACAAACACACACGCTTCATCTTAAAAGTCTTTTTAATGACCCCTACCCTGTTATGGGCCTTATTGAAAAAAGCAGTCCTTATTATTTTTAGTGGGGATAAAGTGAGCCTGCCGGACAAAAAGCATGCAGGACAGAAAACATTTATAAACATATCATTTTGATAATTAAAAAAGCAAATATATGCAACCGCAGTTTTCTGATATTACAAAAACTTTTATGGACCTGCCAATCAAAGTTGATATTTTAGATGTTAACTGATGAAGCAAATTTGCTCGTCACCTACTGTGCAATGAAAGAAGGTTGGATCACGTAACATAAAAAAACAGATGAGTCATTAACCACATTGTGAGACGGCATTCAGGGAGCCAGTGGAAGCCACTTCAGGCTGGTCTGAGGGAAGATGTGAAAGATGAATATGACTGATTAGCTCATTCTGAACCCTGGAGGTTTCCCAAATGGAAATGCTACTCACACTCAAGGATGGGGAGCCAGTTCCTACCAGCTGAACTCTCTGGGTAGTTTAAATGGAGGTTCTACTCTATGCGAAGGATGTTTACGAAGACAAAGCTCACTAATGATTAAAACAGCACTCCTCGCCGCTCTCTGTAGTGCTCTTAGAGATACAGATGAGGACCTCCAAGTCCTACTGGTCTGTCAGCAGTTAAACCTCTGCTAGACTGCAGACATACTTTAAGTGCACTGTTTGCACCTTAGCAATGATTCAGGGAAATTTAGCCCCAGCCTAAACGCAGTCAGCAAGTACAGGTTTGGCATCGAAGGCCTGCTTATTTCGTCCTGCTGTGGTGCAGTTGCCACGTCTCACAACCTGTTCGCATTTGCATTGGTGGCATTTTATTTTTTCTGCATGAAGTCACCTGATCGGCCTTCATAGGTGCCTACTGAGAAGACACTTGTTCAAGACGAAGAGTTCTCTTGACTAGCGAGAGTAGCTGGTAGCAGTGGGTGAATTCATACTGAAAGGAAAATAACACTTGCATGTTTTTATATGAAACTTAATGTGCCTATTATTGTAAAATGTGATTGTTGCATATAAATACGGCACAGGAACTATCCAACCTCTACCTTTTCACACACACACACAAAGCCCCATGGGATATAGTGAAAGCAGAAAGCAGATTTCTGAGGACCCTGACCTCTTCTTTTCCTCCCAATACCAGCAAAACACGACTGATTCTTATGGAGTTAACAGCTAAAAATATATACTGAATATTTAGTCATTCACAAATTGCCTTCAATTGGGAAAGCAGATGAATGTCCAAAAAAAAATCTAACTTCCCAGAATATTTCTGTTAATCTACAGTTAAAAGGTTTTGTTTTGGGCAGTAGGACACAAACACTTTGGTCACTAAGTGGCGACTCGCTTTTCTCTGACAAGACGCTGCAGTTTTTAATAGCAGTGTTGAAATGTTTTATGCGGCCCTGTCTTAAGAAAACATGTTTCTGAAAACAAATCATTTCAGTGGTATAACTAGATTTCTTTTGGGCCCCAGGGCAGAAACGATTTAACGGGTCTTTTATATGACGGTTCAGCAGATCCCACAGATTTCTGACCGGATTGAGACCTGGGGAATTTGCAGGCCAAGTCAACACTTTGAATTCTTTGTCATGTTCCTCAAACCACTGCTGAACTATAGTTTACAGACAGCATTATCCTGCTGAAAGAGGCCATCAGCATTAGGGGATGCAGGAGCCATGAAGAGGTATATTTGGTCTGAGGGAATGTTTAGGGAGGTGCTACATCAACTTGAATACCAGGATCCAAGGCTACCTGAGCATCACACTGCCTCCAGCAGCCAATGCTGGTGCCATCTTTTCACCAGGTAAGTGATGCACATACATCAGGATTCATCGGACCAGGCCACTTTCTATTGCCCTACAGTCCAGTTCTGTTGCTTAGTCCAGCTCCACTGTGCTGAATTGTGTTCTGACATATTTTTCATAGTTATATCATAGTATCATAGCATTAAGTATCAGCTGTTATGTAAGATTGGACCACATAGGCAAACCTTCCTATACAGCTCTGAAAAAAATTTGAGACCACTGCCATTCATTTTTAAATCAGCATCTCTATGAGTATGACCACCATTAAACAAAAAAACCTGAGCTGTATGCATCAGTGATCTTTGGATGCACATGACCCTGTCGCCAGTTCACTGTTTGTTCCTCACCCTGGACCCGTTTTGGTAAGTACTAATGACTGCATACCAGGAACACCCCACTAGACCTGCTGTTCTGGAGTTGACCATAGTCCAGCCATCACAATTCGGTCCTTGTCAGTCACTCAGATCCTTACACTTGCCCATTTTTCCTGCTTGCAACACATCAGGCTCAATGACTGACTGTTTACTTGCTGCCTAACATACAGAGCAAGGTGCGCTGTAATCAGTAACAAGATAATTAATGTTCACCTGCCAAAGGTTTTAATGATTATATATATATATATATATGTATGTATATGTCAAGACGCAGTGGAGGAACACAGACGTCCAACAATGAGCAACTTTTATCAAAGTCTGTAACATTAGCCATCGCCTTGTACTGCAGCCAAAGTTCTCACATCTTTAAAGATGAAATTATAAAGCTGCTTTGCTACATTTTCAGGAGCAGAATCTTGCTTAAAATTGTTTTGACAGCTTTCTTTTTTTCCCCAAAGCACTGTTAAAAAAAGCACACACACACACACACACTTCAAGGCCACCTGAAAGGTTTGAGTGAGGAGTGCTGAAATCACACAGGAAAAAAACGTGTATATTTTAGCATGTTTCCAAGGTAGCAGTCAATCTTTCAGTCCTGCCCCCCAAAAAAAGATCAATGTGGCATAATCTAGTCAAACTGACCAATTCCTTAATTATTAAAGACATTTTGCAAAGCTGGAAGTCTCCTAAGATTTGAAAGGAAAATACATTTGAGGAAATTGTGTTAATGCTGTTACTGTCTGATGACAAAAACAGCTCTTACCAGCTGACGAACCTCAAAAGAATCGTCCCAGAAGACTCAGTGGGTTTTAGGAAAGGGGTGTTATTTGGTACAAAGCAGCAGTGGGAACCAAACAAGGGTTTTGAGGAATGCAGTGTCCTTCACCTCTACTCTTCCGTTCAGAACGCTGAACATTCCCAGCACTTACCTTTAACCTTTCCAAACGGGGATGCCGCCGGCAGCCTCCTCCGGGCCATGACTCATATACAGCCGCTGTGTTTACCACAAAAAACCACATGTAAACATGCACCGTTTGATTACTCCAGCACTTGCAAACGAATGACAGGAACAGGTCAGAGTGTAAATGCGACTGGAGCAAAGGCCTCCAAACATCAGGGAAACATCTGCAAACAGTTATTGCTATATTATTAATGATGTAACACTAAAGCCTGGGACTGCAATGCATGGACAGAAAGTCATATTCAAAACTAAGTCTATTTCTTTTTCTTTTACACAACTTGAAGGTGATTGCTGCCCTTTACATTTTGCAATTGTTTTTGTTCCACATTAATCTACACTGTATGGTCAAAATTATGTGGACTATTTACTACACAGTTCTGAAACTGTGGGCATTAATGTGAAGCCTCCTCCATGAGAAATTGTGTCCAATCAAATAAGGTCAGGCACTGATGTTGGACTGGTTTAGTGTTCCAGTTCATTCTGAGGGCATTCATTTGAGTTGAGGTCAGGGACACTGGAGCTCTTCCTTCATGAAACCATGCATTTCTGTAATTCACTATAACTTTCGAAAGTGTCTCTGTATGAACATTAACATTACCCTGAACTGGAACAAAGGGACTGGCCCAAAGAATGAAAAAAGCCCCGACAATTATTCCTCCTCCACCAAACTTAACTCTTTGCGTTATGCACTATGGTAGGCAGCGTTTTCCAGGAGTAAACCAAATACATCACTCCAGAGAACGATATACCATTCCAGCAGACACTTGGAACTGCACATAGTGATCTTAGGCTTGTGTTCAGCTGTTTGACCATGGAAACGTATTTCATGAAGCTCCTGGAACACAGCTCTTGTTATGATGTTGCTTCCAGAAGCGATCTGGAGCTCTGGAACGAGTTACGCAACACAGGACAGGCACTTTTTATGCACTTTGTGTTTCAGCACTCGGCAGGCCTGCTAGAGAGTTTTCCACCATGCACGCTTTGTTACTGGGTTGTTTTTCCTCCTAGATGCATTGTACTGAATAAATACCATGTTCTGACTATAGATTTAAATACAATATATTTAAAGAGGTAAATATGTTTTGGTAGGTATGTCACGATTAATCTGTTAAATTTAAAGTGTCTAAGTAAATGTGCAAATAGAAGAAAAAAATAAAAAAAGAAATCTACTGGAATCACTGTTAAAGTGAGAAAGCAAGGTTTTCGAAAACATAAAACCAGGTTCTTCATAGACAATGGTATGAAATGGTTAATATTAACCCTGCTCAACTGTGAAGTACCCTAGGAAGTTATAGTTATAAATAACATAAAATGCAAATGGGATAAAAAAACAGAATTAAGTTACTAAAACTGAGTTACTTAAAAACATGTAAAACAAAGTTCACCCAGATCAATAAACACTTTCATTCGACATCAATATGTTTTTCTGTTTCTGAAAAAGAGATACTAATGATCATTTAATTAACAGAATTCTTGAAATAGTAAAACTGCTTAGAAAAATGTCAAAACTGCTTATAACCACACTATATGTTATTAATGTATATACACAATAGAATTATTAAAATGGCAAGTGATTCCAAACGTGTTAACAGTAATATTTATTTTATTGAAAAAACTTTCCAAATTTGTCTTTTTCCGGTTAAGTATTTTGGAAATGCTCTTGATAATTTTTGTTCATTTGCCCTTTTATAAACAACGACTTGTTTAATCATCAAAATAAATAATGAAAAATCAACTCTATGAAAAATAATGACCCTTGAATCCATGGCATAATGTGGTTAAATATCAGGCTGTATTTTGTAATGTAAAATGATTTACAACTGGTGGTACATAGAAATACTGTCATTCATTAAAACACCCCCCAAAAAAATCTGTGATTTGTCAGGATGCGCACAGCACACAATAAAAACATTCACCGCTTGATTCGAGGGCTCGCTTGCATTTCTGCAGCCGTCTTGAGTCTTGCAAAAACCAACATTGCAATAACATTGTGCAGGCATACTACATATAATGTAGCTTGAGGTGAAAAGAATCATATAAACATTTCAGACATGTGGTTAACAAATTCAGAACACTTTAATTTGAAGTGCTTGATTTGTCAAATACTGCAACACACTGATATGCCTATGAATATATGTGAGTAACACTTCCAAAATTTGACTGACGATAACTGCAGATCTGACTGTAACGAATACTGTTACAGAACCCCACTCTCGTCCTGTTCAGCAGAGTTCAAACGCAAATCATACTGACAATCATTGATGCTCTGTAACACTGAAAACGCCCGTCTTGGACAGTAGCCTGAGCCTGAACTCAATAACATTAAAGCCTTGAGTGTGTATGAACTTCAATTAAAGCCATGGTCCAGTGAGGTGATTGAAATACTGTAAAATAAATATCTTTAAAAAAAAGGCTCCTCATTTATTGTGGAGATAATAATAATACTACTAAACAAAAAGACATACTTAGGTTTAAAATTTGTTTAAAAGAAGTAGAGGAGCTTCTGAGCGGTTAAATTTACAGTCAAAAACACATGCGGAGGGGACGGACTCTCTCTCCTTCAAGACAGGCGCTCTCAGATGGGACTGTAACTGTGAATACATCCATCACACAACCAGGGGGTGATGAGAGAATTTCACAAAGCAATATCTTCTCAGAGAACGTTTTGTTTTTGTTTTGTTAAGCACCCCTAGAGCAGCGTATCTCCAGAGCTGCGCAGTTTGGCACAAACTTTCTTCTCTCGTAACTGTCACGGACTTGTCACGGACTTGAGCCACAACACACTCGATATCAAAGGTGCCTTTCATGCGTTCATGCTGTAGGTGTTCATTGGATGGAAAAGCAGAAGGAACAAAGTAAAGCCAAACGTCAGGGTTTCCTACAACCAAATTGTGTCTAATGAACCTTTTTTACTCGAAAAGCTTGAAAAGCATCTCAGATATCACGGCATATTCAGTGGCTTCAAGATCAGGGACAAGCAGAGTTGAAATGATTCGAACTTGACTTCCTTAAAAATATCCAGTCAAGTCAACTGCTTGAAGGTCAACACAGAAAGTGCAGGAACAAGTCATGGCCATGGCTGCGATGTCTCCTTGTTCTTTTCCTGTCCGATGGTTTCATATCCCCTTGGACAAATCCTGAATGACCCCGGCCATCACCAGCTTGTGTAGAAACTCCTTCTCTTTTGCTATATTGTGTGTCCACGACTGTAGAGAGGAAAAGAAACAGAAAAAGAGGGAGAGAAAATGACAGAATGTTAGAAAAAGAAGAAAGAAGAAGAAAAAAACAAGAAAAAGAGGAAGAAGAGTAAGGGAATAAAGAAAATGAAGGTGAAGAGAAAGAAAGGAAACAGAATGGAAGATAAAAAAGGCAGTAGGTGGGCGGGGGAGGGGGAAAAAAAGAGAGAGGTAAACTCAACACAGATAATAAAAGTTTCACGTTTAACTCTAAAGGCTTTGTTGTTCATTCATGGTCTGAAGCGTTTGATCCTGCACATTTTTACAGTCAAATGGACAATGGAAGACTGGACTGCCCATCTAAAGTAAACATGATATTGTAGCTGCAACACAATACAAGCACTTTTGTGCAGAGTGCAGTCTTTTAATGCTGAACACAGGAGAGAAAATGACATGACTGAACAATGGCATATAGTGCTAACACTACTGTGGGAAAAGCACTTACTGAATGCACAAAAGCAGCTGGGAACCCTGCAAACGGACCACCAAAATAACAGAACAGGCACTCGGTAAAACAGAGCTGCAATGATTCATCAATGAAGCTGATTAGTTATCATTATAACAACTGTTCCATCTGGTTTATTTTATTCTGGCAACCTTTGAGTCATTTGTACACGAGGACACAAATACTCACTGAAGAAATGAAGGAAGAGTGGGGTACGGTAAGTTATGGACTTAAATTAAAGCCATGGTCCAGTGAGGTGTTTGAAATACTGTAAAATAAATATCTTTTTAAAAAATGCTCCTCATTTATTGTGGAGATAATAATAATAATACTGAACAAAGAAGACATACTTAGGTTTGAAATTTGTTTAAAAGAAGTAGAGGAGCTTCTGAGCGGTTATATTTACAGTCGAATTTAAGTCATTTGTACACGAGGACACAAATACTCACTGAAGGAATGAAGGAAGAGTGGGGTACAAAAAGTTAAAAATGTAGCAATTTGTGCTACAGTAGCTTCTCTGTGGGATCAGACTAGATGGGCTAACCTTCACTTGCATTGTGCATCAGTCAGCACCCATGAGCCAGTTCACCAGTACACCCTTTTCACTGCACTGGTTCCCGTGTCGGTTCCCAATTTTGGAACCAGTGCCGCGCTTTTCAACAGAAAAAAACTCTGCTGGTCTCATAGCGAGAACCCGTGACGTCACAAGCCGTGGGCGGAGTTTTGCACGTAATCGTTGTCTATGTCGATCTCTTTGACGGTAATAACCCGCTGAATAAGCTGCATTTGGACACTGCAATAAATCTTCAAAGTTTGGAGAATAACCAGCAAGCAGAAAACTGAGTTCGGCCATGTTTGTTTCTGTTTAGTGGGCGTGGCCTGTGATGTATCCTGATGAAGCTCCTGCTGAGCTCCTTTCTAGTGTAAAAGCGGCACCTGGCCCCAGAACCAGTGTAGTGGAAAAGGGGTACAGTTAACCCTAATGGACCACTTTTAGAAGGTACCCTATGTTGCTCTGGATAAGAGCGTCTGCTAGATTAGGTAAAAGTACTGCTCATCAGAAAGACCCCACAAGACCTGCTGTTTCTCAAATGCTCTCAACCAATCATACAGCCATCACAAGCTGGCCCTTAATGTGGTGCTTAGATCCTTTTCCTGCTTCCAACATGTCAACTGATTGTTCTCTTACCACCTCATATATTGCACCTCCTGATGAATGCCACTGTAATGAGATAATGTTTTTCACTTCTCCTGTCAGTGGCTTTAACGTTGTGGCTGTACTATGGCACTGCCTAAAGCGTACAGTTTATATTTAGTAAGTATCAGTTTCTGTACAATATATCTTTGTTGCCTTTTTTGTCTTTAATTTTGCATGTTTGCATAAATGAACTAAACCTTTCTAGCAAACGTCAGTCTACTTTATTTCCACCACCAATGGGGTACGGCGTAAAATTCCCATAAACTTTTGCCTGAACTGTTCTTAAGTGGCATGTGATAGAAATATCTGTAGAGTCATGTAAGTACAAAGCTTAATCTTGTTTAAAATAGTGTTGTTCCCTCGTCTCCCTTTTGTGAGTGTACAGCTCTTCCTGAAATTTACAAAAACGTACACAATCAGTTTATACACTTGAAGTTATGATGGCACAAACTGACTGATTGAGAATTGAGTCTTTATTTCTCTACAATAGCCATTGTTTTCCTGAGTACCTGTAAGGATTTACTTTGCACTGCAGCCAAACCTATTTTTAGCATATTCAGCGCAGAAAACAAATAACAGTTTAATACGATTACATTTGACACTGCACTGTAGCCTGTACGCTCTAATTCTGAACAAGAGCCTCACAGCAAGTCTGCACCTGCTGTTGTCCCTAAGAAAATGTTCTGGTCAGCATGCATGATAGTGTACAATTAAATAAATAAATACAATCAATTCGAATTAGCCAGAAGTAAAGAGAATACAGAAAAGCAAACTTCATTGATTCTGGATCCAATCAGAAAACTTCATTGATTCTGGATCCATCGTGAGATCCATTTTTGTGAATGTGGATTCAACAAAACCACATGCAGATAAATCTGGTAAAAACTGAAAAGGCTGTAAAGGCTGAGCTGAACATGAGATGCCCAGATGCTTTTCTTTTAATTTTATTTTATAGAACTATTGTACAAAGGTTGCATCTCATCACAAATTATATCACAGCTCAGATGTGACCCAAAACAGCCATGATATACATTCCCTCTCAGCTCCATTTCTCAATATGGAATATCAGTTTGAATGCGGTACATTTGGGGACGTGGAACTGCCTGACAGAAGGCCGAGACAGAGTGATGTTAGACTGTACTGTACCATAAAAAGGTTGCAGTTAAGACAGATGACTTTTACCCAGGTGAGCAGAGAATTTTTCATTTACAGATATACAATAATTTTCAGGGATTATGGACAGTCGTAACTCCTTCAGTCAGTCTGAAGAAACTGATAACAGAAATGAAGGGCAATTTTCACTACTTACTCTTAATTTCCCTTTATTACCTTACCTTGCCTATTACCAACATTCCAAAAACATCAAGAGCCCATTTTGTTTGGACCGTAGTCTGTAGGAAATGAAAGAAAGCTGTGACATGTCTGCACTTCGTTCTAACCCTGTTTGGTCACAACGAATATGAATATCTCAATGCAAAAGTCTCAGTTCGATATAACCCTATAAAAGCCTAGCACTAAAAACACACTTTTTAATTATTTGAATTTTTCATCAGCATCGACATCTCAGGTGGGCTTACACTACTTTAATCTGCGTGTTTAGATACAGGCCGGCTGACTGTCTGTTCCAGAACAAAAAGCGTCTCTCAATAATAGATGTGTGGCGTTTGGAGTAAGGGGCAGCGGTAGAACTGCAGACTGAAACTAGAGAACAGAGAGAAGAGGAGAGGAGGAATGCATGCGTGCACACACACACACACACACACACACATACTAAAAAAAAAACAAACACAAATACATATATATATATATATATATAAGGGACGTCACTAGGACGGAAAGACAAGGGGGGCTTAGCCCATAGGGTTTTAGGAAGGAATTAGCGTGTATAGAGGCTGAACACTTTTCACCAAACCTTTCCTTTCACTTAAGGAAACAAGAAAAGTTAAGCAGTGAACAGTTATGGACACTCATAGTA
>JBBPDC010000109.1:2852654-2874425 GCA_037974485.1 Hemigrammopetersius urotaenia | reverse complement strand
GGCATCATTTGTGTGTTTGTGTGTCTAAAAATGTGTCTAAATTTTTATTTTTGTGTGTCCACAGAAAAGGTCATTGACGAAGAACAGCAACAAATGGATCACAGTCATTAATTGTGAACCTACAACGTACATCTAGGCGTTTCTCACAAAGCGGCCAACAAGCCTGAGTACCAGGTAGTCAGGCCTAATAAAACTGGCAGGGAATGGAGATTATGAGTTTTTAACAAGCTTCACATTTTGTTTTTGGCACCCTAAGTACATATAGGTATGTTTTAAAACCGTAGATACTATGCATCACTGAACAGCTCAATGTCTTTAATCAGTTTAAAAGACACATGGAATTAATTAAGCAGATTTCTAAAATCCCAGGAACGGAGACAGGAGACAGCTCTGAGATCAGAGTCCTTTCAACACCTTTCCCCTAACCGCCAGAATGTACAGCCTCTGATACTTTGACGAAGAATGAGACAGATTCTTTAGCCACTTTGCAGAGTCTGCTGCAGTGTAAATACCTGGGATATGATCTGAAATGTGCTAGGGATTCTGCTGAAGGTGGCCAGTAACATTCTAAAAGCACAAAACTGTGTTGTGATGTGGTATAAAAATGTCTAAAAATGTCTATTTTTATAGTGTAAACCCTAAATACGCCCCCAAACATGCTCCCAAAACACTTGAATTTCATATTAAACTCATCACCCTTAAAGAAAATGTAAAGGTAAACTCATATCTGTACTGTACAGTGTACACTGAACTCTCCTGTGCTAGAATGTAAAATACCGATATTACCGCTGTATAGACTGTACTGTAATTGATGCACCTGCGTTTTCTTTTGTATGCGCTGTCATATGGTATAAGCAGGATAAATGCAGTAATAATTTAATTCACAGTAATAAAAATACAGGAATTTAAGAAAAACTAAATGAAAAGCATGAGAACATTCGAGACGCTCCACAGGGAAAATTCTGGTCTGCAGCTCTCAGACTGGCTACTTTCAAACCTCCCGTCTCGGAGTACAGTGGTATTTCAGCATCCCAAGATGCGCTTTCTTTGCGTTTTCTGGACAGTACCAAAAAATGTGTTACGAAAATAGTAAATTACATTCTTCTAAACATTTGAGCAATAATATATTTCCACAAAAAAAGCTGTGCTCCCTCGTCCTCGTGCTGGGCTGTTTATTCTTGGTTGCGGTGCTTACCCAGCTCCCAGCTAAACCGCGACTACTGATCCGCATTTACTGTACTCTCTGCTATTTACATCTACATTTTCTTGTGTTGTACAAATTACGTTTTGTGAGTTAAACAATCTGTTCTCTTAATGATTGTAAGGCTGATCATTACAAACTACTGTTATGATTAGCTGCCTTGTACTAGGCCTTATCCATGAGTAGGCAGGGCCAAATTACAGTAGGCTGGTTTAGTGCTACATGAAAAGTGTAAGTTGTCCAAAGTCAGTTGCAACCAAAAGCAGCAACACGACCAATTCATTTCAGCACTTACAACACAAACATCTAGTGGAATGGGAGCAATGTGTGAGGCAACAGGATGAAAATACAAGCTTCCCAGTGATGGCAGAAGCTCCCTCTAAAAGGCAGCTAACGTTAGATTCATTTTCTAGCCCTTAGTGCAAAGAAATTACTAATACTGTAACGTTTCATATCTCCAAAAGCACTCAAAAGATCTTCGGAAGAGTCGTCCCATTCAGACACACATAAAACAAGAGAGTGTTGATCTCAAGACATGCTACTTTCTTGACAAAATAAGCCAATGACGTAACAATGCAGTGACTTTTGGAATCTGAATGAAGTCTGAAGATAAGTCTGCACAAGCAAACTGAGTTGAGCCAGCTCCGCCCATCAGTACGTAGCTTAGTTTCTTCTTCCATTGAATGAAAAATCTAAAAGAATAAATGCCATTTTTTGATGCCAGTGTTCAGTTTCTCAGGTTTTATCAAGTATTGAACAGAGCTGCTTCGCTTTGGTCTGTAAGAACTGCTCATTAATTAAGATTTGATTCAGGTGATCAATAATCAGTACCTCATAAAGCTGAATGAGGTGCTTGTGTAGGAATTTAACAGGATTGTCAGTTACTTAGAGATGCTGGTTAAAAATAAATTGCAGTGGTCTCTTATTTTTTTCTTCCAGAGCTGTACATTCAGTCAGTTGTAGAGCAGGACGAAGCCACACGTGAGGTTCAGGGTTCAGTTGAGAAGTCTCTGTGGCAAGGTATCCATGTGGTACGTTTTAAAATCAGTGAACGAAGCTGTAAGCACTACCTTCTGTTAAACAGCAACATTCAGTGGTGAACAGAGAATGAGACTGAGCTCGGAAAACACAGGAGAACCCCGACAGTGATCCTGCTTCAGCTGTTTATTGTCTCTCTCTCTCATGCATCCCGTCTTCTAGCCATCTTTCATAGACCATGATAAGATGGAGGAAATCCAACGGATGCAAAGCTGCTTTCTCACACTTAGCTGTAAAAACTACAGATCAACATGACAGATGCAAAAACCAGCAGGGAAACAACGAAGACATCATCTACTCCCCGGTCACAAAACGCCAAAATCAAAGGCAAACTGTGGCTTGAAGCAAACGTCCTCAAACTACACAACCTTGTGAAGAAATAACACTAACACTGCCTCATAGTTTTCAGTGATTTTTACATTAAAAAAAAGGAGGGATTTTTTGTTTGAGTTTTGATTCTTCCACGGTCATGACCACACTAAGATAATATTCAAAGAATGACCCGTTTTCTGATTAATATGTAAGTGCTCAATTGTGCTGAACATTTTTGAAAAGACAAAGCTCTGTCTGCTGAAATATGACAGGGCTCTCACTCTAAGAGCCAGACACAAGCGAGCAGCCAGGTGTGTGACAGAGGCACCAA
The DNA here is from genome assembly GCA_037974485.1 of Hemigrammopetersius urotaenia. Lineage (NCBI taxonomy): Eukaryota > Metazoa > Chordata > Actinopteri > Characiformes > Alestidae > Hemigrammopetersius > Hemigrammopetersius urotaenia. The sequence goes on along the minus strand of JBBPDC010000109.1, from coordinate 2,871,543 downwards.
AGCAGGAGAGTGTAAAAAAATGTCAGATGGACCAATGAATGAATACATACATACATACATACATAAATAAACAAACAAACAGACACACATTTATTTTTTTTGCTGGAAAAAGCCAAAGGCAGATATTCAGTCCGGAGAATTTCATGCCAAAAATGTTCAGGTGAACTTATTTTACACTGTGGCTGAGCAGCAGTTATGTTTAATTCCAAGGATGTGAGAGATATAGCCTCAGATTTATATCCTGATATGTCCTGCTGTTTGGACAAAAACAATACGAAACCATGACACACAACTGAACAGTCAGCACATCACTTTCTTCTACAGCTTCTTTCCTTGTTTGTTGTTACTTCTCCACACATTTTCAATCCTTAACTCATTTTCACTCATCTATTTGCCCTTTGTCTTTAAAGAAGCTAAGGAGCTAAATGAGCTAATGAAGACAGTTTTTAATTCTATAAAAGCTGGATTTTAATTTTAAAAATGACAGCAGGTTTTTGAAGCAAATTATATAATGAGCTGCAAGCTTTAGAACTGCATTGCCTGCAAAATGCACATAAAGGTCAAAGGAAACCTCACTAATTCAAGTCCTGTTTTGTCCACATATGAGCCAGTTCCTGTTGGGAGTGGGCAGATTAGCTGTGCTGACAGTCTATTAGCTGTGGAGCATGAAGGAACAACATGAGGGTGATAAAACACACTGGGACATTTTGCGTCCTCTGGGCTCTACCCTGCTAGATCACATTATCATGCAAACCCCAATTAGGCTCCACATGATTTCTGGATTTAAATAATACCACGCATTTCATCAGACGTTGTGGCTGGTTACAATAATTAGGACATACAGTGTTGCAAAAGCTGCAGGGAGAGTGGATTACAGGAAATAAAATTAACCCAAATGAAAAATTTGCCGTAATAATCGGCATTCAAACTAATGGTGCAGGGAACTGTCATTAGAGCTGTAGCTGGTGTTTCCTGTGCGAAACACAGCGTGAAACAGAAGAACTTTGTTACTGTACCTTGTGATTTCAGGCCAAAGGGAGGTGGATAAGTGCCTATCTTCGACAGCCGTTTAAAATTTGGATCGAGGAACATGGGGGCTGGCTTTGTGAACCTGCAAACAGAGAAGAAGAAAAACGAAAATAAAAACGAGAGAGAAAACCCATACATTAAAACAAGTAATGGAAATGGCTTCAAGCAAATAAAAAATAATAACCAAATAAAAAAACACAACACAGCTACATCAGCCAACATGAGACAGCAGGCAAGAGAGCGAGATGTATTGATAAATACTGGAATACTTTAGAGGATTACGTGTGTTGGATTACAGATAATCCACTGGCTGTCTGTGTTTTTATCAGTAAATGGGAGCTTTACCCAGCCTGGCCTCAAACTAGGAGACTAAACACACTCAAGCATTTAAGATCTGATGTGTAACATATTGAAATGTTTCACATAAACTAAACTTTTGATTTGTTTCGTTTCATTCGAAGTATGCGAGTTTAACTGCTTGCTATTACATCAAGCATTTGTTTTTTTCTTCTTCCTGGTTTGAAGAAATTCATATAATTCTGTATCTTTAACAGCGACCTTTTTAAAAGAAAGGACTCTGTGAGGTTTCATAGTTATTCATTTTCACGTTATGACAGTCTCGTGAGCGTTTATTTATTGTATCGCCATCAGTACTCGACCACATTAAATTCTTCTATACTTGACTATCACTGCATGCAAATTTAATTAACATTTTAATCATGACAAATGGACATTTTACACTTATACTACACCCTTACACTGTAAAAATGAGGTAAAAACCACCCATTTATGTGCTCTTACAGCAGTTTGAAAAGTCTTTATTGTTTGTTTAAAGTTTGGGCAACTGATCTTCCACTGATTTGAATGACAAAGTAATCAGCTGAAGCTCAGCCTGCTGTATCACAAACTCACCTGTCACTGTGATCATTAGTTCTATTATGCATTTTTCTAGTCTAGTTTCAGTGTTTTTAAATGTAGTCCACTGTTATTGCATCACCTCCAAGCTAGATATAAACAGTTAGGTTGAAGAAAATGTTACCTCATCAATCAAAACAATTCGGTGTTTTACTGTCTTATAGAAAAATAAAGGCAAAAACAACATTAATTTCTCAGAATACTGTAAGATGTCAACAAGCCTGACATTAACATAGCTACCGTATTTCCTGTCTGCCTGGTTTCTTGTCCATATTGCGAAGCCTACACTGCCTCTTTTACTTATTTCGTTTATAGTTTTTATTTTACTATTCCCGAAGATTTTAATGCCATACCCCACGGCGCACCACTTTTGGGCTTCGACCAGGGGCCTTATTTATTCATACCACATATTTCAACATCCTCAGAATTTAATCGCATAAACAGCAAAATTGGCAAGAAATTCTCATATTATCTAAAATATAAACTTTCCTATATAGTTAAGCCATGAATCATTTCAGAAACCATATTACAGCCCATCAATTTTAAAGTCTGCGTTTGTGCTGAGAATTATTAGGTGCTAATTCTAAAGACACAACGGAGGAACGTCAGATCCCTTCCTGATCAAAACATTTCTATCCACCATGACAGCTGGTAAACCTGGTGCGCCACTTTACATACACAATGCAAAAGAAAAAAAACAATCCTCACGTCTTCTGTGAGCAAACAGCAGGTGGTGGCTTCAAAAAACAATTAAAAACAAAGCTGTTTACCCACATTAATGCTAAATTAGTGCAACTAAATGAAAAAGGAGCATTTTGCTGGTGAAAAGCCTAGCGGCGCAAAATTTTACAGGGACCCTCAGCTCCCCGAGAGCTATGGAACGAGGCCGCTCGCGAAGCTCCCCTCCGCAGAGAACCATCCTTAGTATCGGTATCGAGTTTTCAGTATCGTGACAAGCCTAGTTTATATGAGGTTTATGCACCCAGAGCCTACTGTAAACTACACGCAATTATAAATAATCACATTGTGTCAATACTCCTTAACTAGGGTAACATCTTTGTAATGCACAGCCTATTTACTGCAATATCATTAAATCAATCAATAGATACATCAAGGAATCTAATCAAATATCTAGATGCAGCTCAACCAAACAAGCTATGTGGTCATTCGGCTATTTTTCTAACTAGAGGTGAAGCTATTAGCTGTAATACCGCCCCTTTAGAAAAAAAATGGACTGTTATATAGCTTTAGGATGAACATGCAGTGTTATGCATGACCCATTACAATTCCAATATAAAAGCTTTCCCTTTCTGTGAATAATTACCACTTTGACCTTTATAGTAGTAGCAAAAAAAAGAAAGAAAAAAGGGTGAATTAGTACCAACTGTCCACATTCCTTAAAGCACAAGCGTGATTATTCTATGAAACTGCTATGATATAAACATCTTGTTGGCTCAGAGAAACCCTCTTAGCACTTTAGTTATGATGTACAGAAACCCCCTCTCCACACAGGCATGTGGTAATAACACAGGTGTTCTGGAGGAGAACGGCTTCTTTCTCAGGAACACTGTGGACAAAGAGCCAGGGAAACGGTCTGGCCTTCCTCACAGCACTGCAGCGTAAATGAAGGGGACACACTTTCTCTAAAGGCTCAGTGACCCTGAATGTCACACACACACACACACACACACACACACACACACACTTTGCATTACACACGTTTTATCCATCAAATACACTGTAGAGCTCTGATTTTGTATGTTTGCACACAAAACATGAATATAATCTTGTAATTAAACATGTAGTGAATTGTAGTGAAGCGAGCAATTCTGACATTTTCAATTCGTGCGACTGCCAAAACATGTTTAACACCCAATATGCACACTAATAATATGAAATAAATATTATAAATGTTCTACTTACAAACATAAATAACTGTATGCAGACGGCGGTATCTTGTACGCACTCGCATTCCACACAGCATACAGTGGGTATCAGTGGATACAGATTAGTGGGTATTGCTCTTTACTCCTGCAGGGTTTACTGTTAAATTCGTGTTTATTTTTTCAGGTCCGCAGCTCACATCTGAAGTCAAATTCAGTTAGAGCGCTCTGAGGGCATGTTCAACTATGCGTGTCAGATGTAAATTACATGGCTAACTACGTTTTGTAGGTTTAGTGTCTCAACAAACATTTAAGATGTAATGGTCTATTTAGTGTTGCCATCTGGCTCCACTTAAAGGCACTGCGTTTGAGAGGAATAGTGCCGAGGCCCCGCACTCACACCAGCCTGAAACACACACACACACACACACACACACACACACATCCACCCTCTCCATCACAAGCTCCTGTTTTCAATCTCATGCCCGTGTCACTTGGCATTTTTGCGAGCTTTGGAAACACTCAGCATTTCAGTATTAGCGGCATGCAACGCGTAACATTTCAATGTGATGAAATTCAGTTGGTTTTAAAACAAATGATACCTCGGTTTATTTAAAACTTTAAATAAAACTTAAGGGGACACATAAGGGGATGTGTTTAGTACTTAGCAGTGCATTACAAATTGCATATGTTTGAAAAAACAAGATTTGATTTCTCTTTTTAAAAAAAAGTCCAATGCTTAGAGACACTGGGATTGGACTGAAGGAGTATTTGTTCAACTGGCACTAAACTCTCTGATTACTCACAAATTAATCTATCATCTACAAATACTTGCACAGGCCATTTTTCCCAATTGTTAAGTAATGTCCAAACAATATTGTCTTAAATGCAGCTCCAAATTGGCAAGCATTCTGACAAACTAAGCAGCTCAGTATTTATAACAGACTGAGGTTATGATAAGTTTATTCTACAATATACTCTCTAATAAGACACAGTGAGCTGCTGAGTATCTGCCTGGTGAAATCTCCACTTTACATACACTAGAACTGAGAGAAACATTGTTTTTTTACCTAAATTCATGTCGAAAATGTTATTAGGCAAATAGTAGGGTAATCAAAAGCAATTGCAAAAATCCAGAAAAACAGTTTACAGCCATTTCCTCTCTGCCTCCAACTGGCCATTTAATAAACAACAGCCCTGATAAATTACACCCTTCTACAGCCTTTCACTCACGTCTACAACAGCTCTGCTCCATCTACACTATACTGATTCAAATGTTTATCCCTGGTATAAGGAATATTTAAGTGAACATTTAAATTAAATGTAGTTCTCCTTAACCCAAATATAGGCAATTAACAGCTTTTAATTATTACGTTTGATATTAAGAAGATTAGTTCATATAATATGGCATGCAGGCTACAGTGCATGCAATGAAATCCAAAGTCCTTGAGAATGGCTGGTCATCCAAGGTGATACATCTCTTACTTTTTTTTTAGCATTATTTCAATGCTTATTTCAAGCATTGCGGCTTTATATGGTTTCAGTGTGCTTCTGCTGCACAGCTATATTCACTGTATTTGCTGTGTTGCATATTGAGCAGTCTTGAAACAGTAACTACCCCTTTAGTGATATCCTGTGTTCCTTCACTTTTTATCTGTTCCCTATTATGTGTCTGTGCTTCCAGAGAAAGGAAACAGCATTTTTAAATATTTGCTCATTTGCATTACAACTTAAATGATTTGTTTTAGAATTAGAGGTGCACCGTTGTTTCATTTCCCGTTCAAACAACACTAGTTTTTATTTTCAAGAAAATCGTGACACATACAAATATATAGAGCATACATTTTCAATGTAGATGCCAATATGTGACATCTCTTGCCTTGAACACACCCAGCAAATTTTTGCCTCCTACTCTGAACATACAATAAGGCCACCCTGTCTGTGGGCTAGGGGGTATAAAACCCTTTCAATACTGGGCTGTTGTCACGGTTCGGTCGGCAGCCGTTAGAGGCCGCTGCTTTTCTGTTTTTTGATTCTGTTTTCTGTTCTTGTTTTGGGGTCTTTTATTTTGACGTTCTTGTCTGTTTTCTGTTCATGTGTCACGTGTCTCTTTGGTTCCAGCTGTCTTGTGTTTTGCGACTGATTAGGGTCTGCATTTAAGTTCTGTTTGGTGTGTCACACGTTATGAGTCCATCGCCTCAGTTAGCGCACGTTTTTGCTCCTGTTCCTAGTTCTGTATCCAGATCCTGGTTGGCCCGCGTGCCTGTTTTGTTTCTTCTTGTTTTTCTTTAATAAAAAGGCATCTGCATGGATCCCTGGTTTCCAGAGTGTTCCGTGCTCCGAGGAAGCACACGGACTAGCCCCCCCGGACATGACAGCTGTGAGGAACTAGATCTGTGCTCTTTGAAGAAGCGAAGCTCCATCCAGTACCTCTGTGATGAGTTAGAGAGGAGTTTGTGATCCAAAACTTTATCTATATTTTATTTGTCTGAGGTATGCGTCAAGAAGCCAGAAAGTTGTTTCTTGTTTCGCGTCGGATCAGTGAGTTGCTGGGTTGGGTGATTCCATCATTTTTTGCCAGGGGTTGTAGATAACAGTATGATACACCCCACCGGTTTCACCACATTTTTGAATTCCTACATAAATAAACTAAAGATTTCAACAAAGTAATTCAGAGGGAATTGCTATGAAATCCTTCACTCTATGAAGAGATGGAACTATAGGATTATATAAAAAATTATTATATTAAATGTTTATGTTTAGGCTTCCTGAAGGCTCATCTTTTTTTTAAATTCATTTAAGGCATTTAAAGTAAACTTCACTTGCAGGATTGAATAGTAATTTAAATAACTTTGCTGGCACCTTATAAAGAAATCCAGTCAGAATGTTTCTCTAGAATGCATAATTTGACAAAAATGTAATAAAACAATGAACACGCCACAGTCAGACGGAGGGCAAAACAAAAACACTGAACACTTAAAAATAACACCACAATACCTCACTACACACTACCCCACACACCTCACTTGTACTGTTGTCTGTTTAAGGCGCAATATGCTGACTGAAGCAGTTAGATTTGTGAAACTTCAGGTACAATATCAGGTGCAATACTCAAATGTGCAATAGTAAAATGTGATATTCAATATGTGCAATAGTAAAATGTGCAAGTACTTGTATTTAAAAAAAAATCCTTTGTAGATAACTCTCTTGTACAGTGATACTTATATCATTATATATCTTTATATTTTATATACTACTAGTAGACTGCTCTATTCTGTTTTATTTTTCCTGTTTTTTCTTTACCTGTCAAAAAAAGTAAGCTGACTCGGAGAGCTTTGCACAAGAATTCCAATGTGCATGGACTGCTGGTCTCATGCACAAATGGCAAATAAAAATCTTGAATCTTGAATCTAATTTACACTGAATGCATAGATTTTAGCAACTGAATTATGCAGCAATTTAACATCAGCAGATTTTCTCTATGAGCAAGTCTAGGTGAGATTACTTACATTATAGAAACAAAAAAATCAAAAACAACAAAGGTCTCGGCTCCACTACATATGGCATATAGGGGGCATAATTTGCCAAACAAGTGAAAGTGACCATTCTGTCATACAAGAACACACAATGTGAACAGCACAATGTTCTTTCTCTGCATTTAACCCATTCACTAAGTGAAGCAGCAGGCAGCCAGGAACACAGAGCCCAGGGAGCAGTGTGTGGGGAGGGTACCTTGTTCAAGGGTACCTCAGAGGTGCTTGGGAGTCTTGGGAATGAATTCCTGATCGCAGGGTGAACACCCTAACCACTAGGCCGCTAGCTGCCCCAATTTCTAGCCACTGCACACTTTTGCGTTTGCAGCTCTCTCACGCACTGGGATCCCAGCAGCGCATCACAGGCCAAAAAAAGACCCCCAGCATGGTGGCTAAGAGCAAGGCCGTGTCCCCTGGGTGGTAAGGCTTCTTTATAACAAGGCTTAAGTAAACACACACACAATGAGGAAGCGTATTCACAGCGTGAAGTCTTCTTCTGTGCTAAATTATTCAGTGTGATAACAGATTTTTTTCATTCCTTACACCACTTTCTGCTTCCCGGGGCAGAAACTAGAGTGGCAGAGGGGCTCGCATGTGAGAACGTTGGGTTTTTTGTGTTGTGAACAAATCACACGCACACACACAGGCCACGAAATGGAACACCATTACAACAAAACAGGCTACAAGAACCTAAGAGTTGATATATGTTGGCACACGTTATTGTAATTTAGCCCATTTAACTTAGTGATTTTTAACCTTGTCATTTTGTCTATTTTAAATAGCCAAGTGCTGAAGGGTAACTACATAAGCAAATATATTTGAGATGACTCCACAGAGTTTGAAGCGAGTGTCTGCTGTGAATTGTGAGGTGTGGGTTTAAACTTCTATTACTTGCTAGAACTTGCTAGGGTCTTCGTCAACAAAATATACCTTTAAGTTAGCAGGCTTGCGACAATCAATTACTGGGTGAATCACAGTGTGTGAGTCATTGTGTGACAACAGTACTGTGAGTTATTGATTAAGGGTCATTAAGAAGCCCCGGGACAAAGTGACGAATACAAAAACAAAGGTCTACTGTCTACTGTCCCAATTCACTACAGTCTGACTCAATATGCAACTGAGTCACATGGCATGAACATCATGTATGTTTGTTTTAGTGTATGTATGTATCTGTGTAAGTGTGTGTGTGTGTGTGTGTGTGTGTGTGTGTGTGTGTGTGTGTGTGTGTGTGTGTGAGTGTGTGTGTGTGTGTGAGTGTGTGTGTGTGTGTGAGTGTGTGTGCATGTTAAAGCATTAACAGAGCAGGCAGAACAACTCCCAAGTAATCATGTTGTACAGTGGGAGCAAAAGAGGCGGGAAAAAAAACACAAACTTGCTTTGGATAGATGGAGGTCATCTTAGCCTCTGAGTAGCCGGGCCTACATTCTCCCTTACTCAGATTGCCGTATTTATACTGCAGCTCCAGGGGCCTGGGAGAAAGAGAACAAAAAAAATCTTAATTAACAGAACGGGGATGTAACTTTCGTGGCAGAGAAGTTATACAAATAATAAAAAAAAAAGTTGAATTTAATTTTGATCCAACAGCCAACTACTTTCAGAAGGACAATGAAGACAATTCGAATCATTATTAGTAACTAATTTAATCTATTCTATATAATTAATTATGTTCTCATGTGTGTCGCAGCAACATCAAATTTGTAGATATTTCTTTGCAGCACAAAAGGCAGAAAAACTGATTTGCAGCTGTGACTGTTCAGGATGCTCACAGAACACACTAAACATGCAGATTAAGCTTTAGTTTTCACACTGTGTCAAACTGGTATTGCACTGACAGTAAGCAAACAATATTTTGTGAAGGTCGTCACTGAATTTAGTTCTACTTATTATAGCGCTTCTTTTAACAGATCGAATACTCAAAGCAGCACAGCCCATAATAAGTGCTGCCTAGGGACAGAAACACAGACAGGAGCAAATACACGGAAGGAAAAGCTCCATACTGACCATAAGACAGAAACACAAAAGAACCGTCTCTGTAAAAGGAAGCTAAGCAGGATATCAGTTCAGCCAGTTATTTTGTTATGGGAAGTAAATACTGTGGATATGTCTTCACTTAATAATTAAAAATAGCTACACTACCCCAAGCTTCTTGGACCGGCTAGGGCTCGCTGTTACCTGGCATTTGTGGCTGAACTTTCCCTCCAATTATTTTCTGATTCTAAAGCCACCACTAGATAAATAGCTTAAATCCCAGCTTGTCAGATGTATCTTGTGGTTGCTGTTCTACCTCAAAACAACCATCCTGCTTCTTAGAAACAGTCTCTTCATTTTAAAAGTTCAGTGTGGCTAAAATATATAAAAAGCTAAAAATGCAAACCCTTAGATTTCAGACCCTGCCAGCTTTCACTGATTGTCTATCTGGGCTTTTTACCACGTCTTTGTGTTGCTGCGGCTTCATGTACCAACTAATCTGGGGTTACAATTGGTATGAAGTATGTCTTTAAGAATGTTCTGCCGCTGAAGACACGTCTTTGTGGTGCTGCAGGTTTCTACTGTACCCATTTTCTAGGCACAAGTGCTAAAATGTTGACAAAACTACCATCTTTACAGAACTCTCTGCTATGTTAGGCCCTCATTTTCAGTCCCTGGTGGCTTCTCGAACCATTACGCTATCTGCTCAGCTGAACTACGCCTTCAAGAAAGCATTTCCTGCAGCACACTGTATCCTGTGTGGGATTTTTTTTCCTGAATACACTTCCTGTACATCAGAAAGGCGTAGGATTAATGCGGACAGAACGGCCACACAAAGCAAGGTCAAACGCATCGAGTACAAATAATTCAAAGTAAAGTGAATGAGTCTAAGCAGGCCATCCAGTCAAACTCAGATGCGAGAAATAACACATAAATCCTCCTTTTACACATACTAATGCTCTGGGGTCACGGAGGACTGAGCACGGGGTTAAATTATGAAGGACCAGCTGTGATATGTTCCAATTACTCTAATTGGTACGATGTCCAAAATAAGAGAACTAAAACCCCTGAAAGGTCTCTGCGCAGGATTGTTTATTTTTTAACTTGTGGCCCTGTAAACCTACTGATTCGCCGAAAGGCAAATGAGATCTTTCCAGTAGGCCACCACTTATACTCATTACGCTGGGAGGCGTGAGACGACTTGTTGACAGCAGAGGCATTTGTGCAGTCGGAGCTAAGCAGTATCAGCAGAAAGGCCGCCCCATTTTTCTTTGGTCTAACAGACCTCCCATGAAGTGCCTATAACGAAGATGTAAAATCTTGGCACAATTAATCAGCAAAGCTCCAAGACCCCTCAAGCCCTTCATTTATAACCTGCATAGTTGTGTACTGTTCACATAAACAACCAGACAAGATATAAAGAGAGATATACTGGGGGAGACTGGGGTCACACTGAGCACACAGATAGTGGACAGAACAGCAGTTCTCAATTAAAGGGCCCATAATCCTACGTCTCTGTATATTTTATTTTTCAAAAAGCACCACTTTTGATATTTGTTTGGTTAAATGTGCCAAAAAAACAAAACTATTTCCAGCTTCTGTTCAGGTCTTGGGATTGACCTCTCTTCTCATTGGATCTTCGCTAAACAGGCGTTTTGCTCCCTCATTTTGGTGTAGTCTAAATGTGCTTTCACTTGTGGTCAGGTTATGTACTGGATATAGCAATGCGAGTTAGAAATACCCAGTTACTAAAGCCAGGGAATAATCCAAACTACTGTACAATGGAACATGTTGATGCTGCCTGTATATAAGAAGAGCTTCCACAGAACCAGCTCCCATTGCAGGTGCCAAACATGCATCTCTAACTTAATTCCTGACGACTGTGCACATATCACAAAAATGTGAATTATAATTGTTTTAAAAATGGAGAAAACTAGTAGACAGGGCCCTTAAAGTCAAAGTCAATTAAGACTTTACAAAGACTTTACCTACCAAACAAAGTTAGGGGGGCGCTTACTGCTAATGGAAATACTAACTAAAAGCTACACACACACACACACACACACACACACACACACACACACACACACACACACACACACACACAGTACTTACAGTTTTCCATCAAGCTTGATGAGGAATCCCTGCTTGTCATACACTAAAGAGAAAACAAATGAAAGAAATCAACATACAACATTCCTGAAAAAGAGAAAATAAAAGGGACACAAAACATCGTTTTCAAAGTGGCTGGAGATGCTGAGGAAGCAGCAGGACGTTCATTTCCATAGTTCTTGGACAGGAGGTGACGACCAGAGAGAGGCGAAAGTTTGGTTACTGCGTAGCTTAACATGCAGATTCATCATGCTTTGTCTATATGGTGGCTCTGGCCATAAAACAACTTTCCACTGTGTTTTTCCTAACAGCAAAATAAATATATATTAGGACTGCACAGCATAGAGCTGGTATTGTAATGTTCTGCTTTCAGAATATCGAGATCACAGAAATCCGCAGCATGTAAACGAACCTTTAAACCAAGGGTGTCGAGCTGGGCTCCTCCCAGTCTACAGCTCTACAGCTCTTCCTCTTTCAGCATGACAAATTCACCTACACGGAACCTTAGATGAGGAGCTGATATATTATATATTAAATATTATAACTTACCATGATTCTTACCATAAATTCTTTAACACAGTAATTTTGTAAAGAATAATCTGCATAAATGTAATTTAATCCTTCCATAGTAATACTTGCAATTTGTATAATAGCAGCTTGGAAGTCTATTTATAAACCTACTACAAACACAAACAAATCCATGCATTAACTGCTTCATAAAGTATTAAAATATATATTTTTTTAAATGATATTTTTTTATTTATTGATTGTTAGAATGGGATCTGATTCGACTATTCCGCAAATAGTAACAGGACTAGAGTGCTGCAGTGGTAGCACTCCAACCACACTGTTTTCACTGCTGTCACCAGGTTTTTTTTTTTGTTTTAGTGAGAACACATCTAAACGAAGCTCCTTTTAGACCAGGAACGGCAACAATGAAGCTTCTGTATCGGAACAGAGCAACAACCTCTGCAATAAATTGTTCTGTGCCACAGTATAGGCTCATTTTCTGCTTAATGATGCGAAAACAACAGCTGTTTAGATGAGAACGACTTTTTAATGCCAAACAGAGTGAATGCTGGCACCTGGAGTTAAATGCATTCTATGATGCACCAAGCACTCATTTTTAAATGCTTTGATTTACCTCATTAGCATTTAACCCCCGATCCTAACCACATCATGCAGTCCTGATATATATACATGGCAAAAAAAAGTGTTTCCCTCTAGTTTTGATTGTTTAAAAGGCAACCATTTACTCCATGAATATTCATAACCAGATGAGCCTGCAAGTTCAAAATAACAATTAAACAGTAATGACAGTTACTGAACAGTTTACACATGCAAAACACAAACAACTGCAGCAACATAACATATTAATGTCTTAACTAAACACTAAACGGGAAAGAAAAGAGAAAAAAAAAATTGCTTTGGAAAAACAAGCCAAGCTTATATGGCCACTGGTTAGATTAAAATGAAGAAAACCCTGAAAACTGGAGTTAACACAGACAAAAAGAGCTCTTGTATTAAAATGCTGATCCACTGGAAGCAGATATAAATTGACAATTTGAGCAATTTATGCACACCAGTGAGTGAACGTAGGAGAGAGAGAGAGAGAGAGAGAGCGCATGTGTGCGAGGCAGTACTGCGGGCTGTATTAGCGTCACAGTCGGGATCCACAGCGGGATGCGTGCTGGTTAGTTGCTGGTGTTTGCAGCAGCTTTGGGAAGAGGCAGCTCAACCTGTGCAAAAAGCGTTTTCTTACAAAGATCACTGTGCTTCTGTCAACAGTCGGGCCAATATGAGGGCGATTTATTTTCATGACTCCTACGATTCAGTGCATAGCGCAACTAGAGATTATCAAAATACTGCACTTCGAAGAACGATTTTGTAAAATAAAGTAGGTCACATGATAATAGTGTAAACACAGACAAACGACAGCCTCATTAAAAATAAAACTGCTGTTTTGTAGAAGTCATGTTTTCCATAGGCTAGATGTTGCAGCACAGCTGCTTCTAGGTGGCTGTTAAGTGAAGTATTTCAAATAAATTTAGAGTAATATCAGCAAGCAAGACGGGTTTTGTGTCATCTCCAGCCAGCATTATTCTATTCTTGTTTCATTATATAATATTCATTTAATTGCGAATGAATTATTAAGAATCTTTACCCGAGGAGTTTCTGTGGCTGTGCTGACTGGGACAGAAGCACTGTTAACGTCTTTGTAACCGTATCTGTGTGTAGAAGGCCAGAGTTTTGTTTTTGTGGCAATTTGGCAAAGCTTTACAATGTTGGGAGGTTAATAATGTTGGGTGACAAACATTTCACAACTGTTCTCTGTGTGTATGAGAGCGAGAGAGAGAGAGAGAGAGAGAGAGAGAGAGAGAGATAAGGTCATGGGAAACTGACTTATCCTTTTGTAAAACTGAAACAGATAATACACATACACACCCTCCACATCCTCGTCTAAACAGCTCATATATAGAAGTAAAGCTGCAAAAATCTTTTTGCAATTCTGTTTTTGTGACGTTACAAAAACAAGTAATTTACACTCTATCCATCTTTCAGGCTTTCAGGCGTTTGACCCTGCCTATACCAAGGTATTAGAAATCAGATAAAACTCACCAATAAGAAGAAGAGATTGAATTTACGTACATTATTCTTAAAAGAATACGAATACAGTTATTTATTATTGTTTTTCAACAGCTATTACTGACAATATCATTTGTTATAAATTAGCATTTAAATATTTTTATTGATCAAATATGAACATTCTTTGTTTCCTCTACAAAAAGCCCCTCCACAAAAATGTATTAAGTACATTTTGTTGAAATATAAAAAAAATATATTAATCTAGACCTTTGTTGTAAATCAGTCTGTCCGCTTGAAATCTGCCTAATAACTACTACAAAGCTCTGAACGTTATAAGCCTGGTTTGAACATCACGGGAACTCAAACTTCCACTTTGTTTAGTTCTGTGCTTTTAGTCTGCCATCGGTTTTAAAACCAAAGGACTGTGTCGGCTTAGTTATTCAATAAACCCAACGTATCGCCATCCCTTGATGAGGCAAGAAAGTAAGCACAGCAATAAGGCCAGGTCTGAAAAAAATATAACGACGCCCTTTATTTATCCCTTTAGTTCTGTGATATCCATTATATTAAACATCCATGATATATAAAACTGCTGGAACAATGTTGGCAGACTGAAAACCCGCTGGAAACTTCCAGAATGGTTAAACCAGGCTAGACTATGGTCAGCAAAATATAAAATGGACTTTATAGAAATGAGATGTTAACCTCCCAACATTAAAAGTTTGTTTAGCCTAAATGTCTTGAGGCATTCAGTGAACCTATACCTGGTCTTACTACAGGTCCCACGTAGAATGACCTATCCACGACCACTTCTGAAACACAAGAGTGAGTTAGGTTTGTGAGAATCATGCCGTGTAGCATGGGATGAGCTGTTAGTTTCTGTTTTACACATTTCGCCTCTCGTGAAAGCAGCACACCAACACGTATCAGTGGGGGAGTGCAGGTGTCAGCAGCCACTAAGACACATTTGATGTTCGAAGTATTCTTGTTTACATTTACACTAGAGCTGCAAAGATAATGTAGCCAGTAATGAAAGCTTATACGCAATTACTTTTGTGCACAGAGTTTATATAGTTTGTATATTTTCATTTATGGCATTTAGCAGACACTTTTATCCAAAGCGACTTTCGTTCCCTACCTACAGGGGGCAGTCTCTCCCTGGAGCAGCTTGGGGTTAAGGGTCTTGCTCAGGGACCCAGTGGTGGTCTGCTGAGGGTAGGATTCGAACCCATGACCTCTTGGTCTGGAGGCAAGTATCCTACCCACTGAGCTACCTCCACCCCCCCCCCACATGTATAACAGTTGTTACCACAAAAAATTAGATCAGCTTTTCTACTCTTGAGGGTGTTTATGAATACATCTAAATCCTGTTGTGTAAAGTCTGTTCTGCTACACACTGATGTTTTGTCCTTTTGTATAGCTCACAGTAAGCCATACTGTGGTCTAAATCACATCAACCAGTCAGCGCCCCCTCGATGAAGAGGTGGGAGTGATTTGAATGGACTGAGAGAAGTGGAAAAATTTGGTTTGCTGTTGACTTCTAGTGTTTGTTTGCAACACTAGACCATAGCATTGTAGCTCCAGTTCCAATACTTTCAGGTGGAAAGTAGAATTTTTGCTTAACCATACCTGTAACACCAAAGGCATACATCTTAGAGCCTACCAGCATATAAACATTGTGCAATGTGTGAGGTTTGAGGCTTTACTGCGTAAATGTCTGCTTTGTCACTTCTGTGAAAAAGATTCTTAAACAGCAGGCCGTACTGTTGATTAATTAAACTTTAATATAAAAATGATAAGGTAAAAGTGCCTGAACCATATCTGGAGAGCATTCTCTCTCTCTCTCTCTCTCTCTCTCTCTCTCTCTCTCTCTCTCTCACACACACACACACACACACACACACACACACACACACACAGACCATGAGCACATGCACACTCAGACTCAGGCATGCACACACACACACACACACACATACACACACTGATATGTGAGGAGTTGTCCCGGTGCCCAGGAGAACCATTAGCTGTGTGAGGCATGGCAGATGCCTCTGTTCTGCATGATTAACAAAGCCTGAAGAAGTGCACACACACACACACACACACACACACACACACACACACACACACACACACACACACACACACTCATACATTGTCTCTACCTCTCTCACTACCAGCAGTATCAAAATATCAAAAGCTTCAGTCTGCAAAAAGATTTCTTGTCTTTTTTTTAACTCGGGTACACTTTTTTGCTATGTTTGTGGTGGGCTAAAGGCCAAAAAGATAAATCAGTAGGCTGTAATAACAAGGAAGGGTCTCTGTGCTGGTTTGTCTTTATTTGTTGTGTCTGGTTTATTCAGTTTTCTTGGGTTATATGCACTGTCTGCCTGATACCTGCAATGACTAATAGAATTGGTTCGGTTCAGAGCTAATTCAGAGCTATCAATGGCAAAGCTCTTGAGAAATCTGTGCAAAACTCCACCCTCTTCATCCTCTACCAAATTCTTACTAGAGACATACTTGAATGCCTAGAAAAGGATCTTCTTCAAACATTTATGTCAAGCACCCTCCCGGGATCAACGAAAACTCTTCAAAAGAATAATTCAGACGCATTTTTCGGGCTCATTTAATTTCTTCCTTTAATGGGCAAAGGTATAGAGAAAAGTAGTTTTAATCCTTAAGGGTAACACTACAGCTGAATATTTTTAAATGACAACAATAACATTTTCCTCATTGTCTTTAGGAGGTCCTTGGCCAAGACTGTAAATGCTACATAAGCTTGACTATGTCACACAATTACACTGTAAATGACTCCGAATCAAAGGTAAATGTACAGTAGAACAAATCGTATAAGTTGTCTCCAAAAACAGCTGTTGAAATAACAACAAATCATCATGTTGTCTTGACATTTTGGGATCTCTCATGAGATTCTGCACAGCATAAACAGATTTAGGCTTTTAAAGCCCTGTGCTACTATTCACTGGCAAAAAGGGTTCTAAGGAATATTAATTAAACTATAAAAATTAGGCATGCTCCGATCAGGATTTTTGTCACCGATTTTTTTGTCATGGTGATCGGCCGATACCAATGCCTATTCTGATGCTTCAAGTTTATTTAACTGATATGTAAGCTCTCTGATCACCATTGATTTTTTTTTTCAGATAAAGTAATACTGAATTAAATGTTGTATTAAATGTTTTGGACAATGCGCCTCCACGTGAGATTTCTTTGGAACATAAACAGTGAATTTTTCATTGTTTCTCGAAATGTCGTAGTAATTCCACACCGGCAATGACGTGACTGCGGCGCCAAAACATTTACATCCCCACTCGTCGTGTACGCCCACATGCATTGACGACATCAATTGTGATCGGTTCCTAAGATCGGCCAAGTTTATCGAGTACCGATCGAGTCATAAAATGTGATTATTGGCCGATACCGATCTTCGGCCAATCGATCGGAGCATCACTGATAAAAATAGACACTCAAGAACCATATGAATGTTTAAATTGCATGATTAAATGATACATCTGAATAAGATTTTTTTAAAGTTATGCTTCAGCATTTTAGGCTAATTCTTCTTAAGTTCTTTGTGTTGTTTTTATTTCACTTTTAATTACTTTGTGTATAAAATGTGCTTAAGAAATAAACGTGTTTTCCCTTGCTTTGTCTTGAGTAAAAGAGAAGGAAGAATTTAATATGTTAGGGAAAACTCATTCAGTGGTGGAGTGGTAAACAAAGGAAATGTGTTTTTATCTGTCTTGAAAAGCACTAATCAGCCTGGCAGACGGCTTCCTGGATCATTTGTCTACATTTGTCTGGATAACCTTTAAAGTGCAAGACACGCACACACACACACACACACACACACACACACACACACACACACACACACACACACACAAACAAACACACACAGACACACAAACACACACGCGCACACACACACACACACACACACACACACGCACACACAAACAAACACACACAGACACACAAACACACACGCACAATGCGTTTTTGTGTGTCGGCAGCCAGAGTGTGAATTACCCCTCCATAATTGGGGGGTACTGCCTTCCTTACACTGTTAAGAAACACCCCGCCCCCCAAACTGCTATTTTGGCTCTTTTGTGGGGGTCTGGGTCTTGATCCGGGGGTACAGTACCCCCCAGTACCCCCTGTAATTCGAACCATGTCGGCAGCACTGTGTGATGTGGTTGGTTGAATGAAAATCAGAGAGAGTTGCATTGATGCTGCCAGTGTTACCATCACTGTCCACATACACACACACACACAAACATACACACAAACACACACCAATGAATCATTAATGTAAAGGGTTCAGAAGCATTAAAGCATTTGCTCTCATCGACTTTGTGTTTAACCTCAAACTATTTGTCCTCTCTCAAACCCAAATCAAACCATGTCCCAGGTTTGACCTCCAGCCTACAGAGCAGACTCTGTCCAGATGAGGGCTCTCCCTGTCTGGGTGGAAGATTGTTTTCTTGCCAATACAATCCAAAAGTAATGATATCCCACCAGAGATGAAACATAACACCATTATCTGTATCAGTTTAGTGTTCAGAATATCTGTATCAGTATCGGAATAGATTTTAAGCGAAAGTGCAGCTTGTGCATTTTAACTGTGTGTGTGTGTGTGTGAGTGTGTGTATGTGTGTGTTGCCAGTGAGTAGCTATTGACTGATTCTGTCTACGCAAGGAGAGTGTCACTCACTTTCTAAACCTCAAGATCCCTGCTGTCAGCTACTTTGTCTCCTGACAAACACGCACACACATACACCCATGTACAAACACACACAAACACACACACACACACACATATATATATATATATATATG
>JBBPDC010000109.1:2808140-2839411 GCA_037974485.1 Hemigrammopetersius urotaenia | reverse complement strand
TGTGGGATTAACTGAGAGCAATGTATCCAGAGCATTATCTGGGGGTTTATTAGGGAATTGTGGCGTCATACTTTGTACATAATGCCTGACCTGTAAAAACCTAAAAAAATTGTGTAGACACAATTCCAAAATTTGTGCTCAACTGCGAGAAACTAGAAAATTGGAGCATTTTCAGTATATAAAAACTCTGCAGTCCCAGAGTTTTCCTAAATTGAGACCAGATTTTAAGGGACTGTCTGACTACTGGGCTGCTGAAAGGAATGGAGCAGGTGAGCCTCTAAAGAGACCCATACTGGAGACGTACGCTGCAGATGGAAGTGTTTCCAGTGTAACAAATATTTATTTTCAAAAGACACAGGGAGCTGCAACATAAGGCCTAAGCCAGGGGTCAAACCCTGAAAAACTGTTGCGTCCCACATACCACATTATACTGCAGGATATTGTGTAAAACCACAGTATACTTCAGAACTCCATGCCACCTTGTACCATCAGACCATCTCTTAAAACATATTACCACACAGAACATATAGGAAGACTTGTCACTTAAATGTTTTGTTTGATCTTGGGAGATAATAGTTAACGATGCATTTTGTGAGCTTTGTTTATTCGTAGTCGTTTGAGATCTTTATGCAAATACTGGTGTTGTGTGGTATAATGTGCTATTATGTGCTGCACAGTGTGGAATAGTGTGGAAAGTTAATTATCAAAAGCCTGACTAAACTTAGACTGTCAAACATTAACCATAACATGGTATTATGTGGTATAGCGTGTTATTGTTGGGTATTATGTGGTGCAGTGTTGTATCGTGTGTAGGTGCTGGGGTAAACAAAACAAACTGTCTTCAAGGACAGACCCCTATCGGATTTAGGTGTAACTTACAAATGTTTACTGTCTATTTTCCTGGCGTCCTTAGGAGCTGGCAGTCAGCTGGCTGGTACCTGTTGTCGACCTTGAAGAAGTCATTGATTGACCCCATCTCTGTGAGCCTCACATCTTCAGAACAGTGGTCGATTCCCCTAGCCTTCGTCCTCTAACAGTAGTTGGCCCTGTGATTAAAAGGTTGTGGGTTCGAATCCCAGGACTACTAGTCGCACCTCTGAGGTACCGTCCCCACACAGCGCTCCCCTGGTGCTGTTATCTAGCCTACCCACTGTTTCACTTTGTTAAAAGCAGAGAATGCATTATATGCTGTTCACAGTGTGCTGTGGTGTTTATGTATGACAAATGGTCACTTTACACTAACCTGTGCTTCCCAGTTAGATATTGTCCAGACCTTGGCCTCTACCAGAATAGCTCTGGTAAATGCTAGCTCTCTAGCTAATTTATTTTTAATGACTTTTTCACTTACTTATGAGTGGACTTGTTGCTTGTTAATGAAACCTGGCGAGTACCAGCAACTTTTATCTGAACTATTGCTCATATGTCTGTCTCCTAAGACTTCCTGTTAGATGTGGAGGAGTTTTTAAATCTCTTGGATTCATTTAATCTCACCCAGTTTGTGACAGGCCATACCAAAAGGCATCGTCGTTTATTAGATAGTCTGTTTTGTCCTGTGGTCTTCCTGTCTTTGGTCTAGAGATGTGATGCAGCTGTCTCAGATCTCGCTGACTGGTGCAGTTTCTGGTGCACGCTTGTGTTTAATTCAGCCCCTGCTAAGCAGTTCTCTGCTACTTTTAAAAATGCTATGGATAAGCACCAGAATCCTTACTCTGTTCAGACAGAATGCATAAGAACCGAGTGTAAACGGAAAAAAGGATTCATGGCATTGGTGTCTTTCGAGATCTTAAGACTGTTATGGAGGAAAAAATAAAACCGTTTTTAAATGTTGTTTTAGACTTCTTTTTAAATACTATTGATGCAGTCCTTAATACTCTGCAGTTCGCTTCTCTCTGTTAAGTATCAGAGCCTGTTTTTTATCCCCGGGTTTAAACCCTGACATTTCCTGCCCTCACCCATGTGTCTTTAATCAGTTTAAGCCCATGTCTCCTTCCTCTCTAAAGGAAATTATTGATAGTATATGCTATCAGCTAGCTTGGTTGACGTTATCCCCCTCACCTTTTTAAAGAAGCTTTTGAGATTATTGGACCGACTATTCAAGCTATTATTAACAGCGGTCCTGAATCAAGGATAGTGCCACTACTATTGAGCAAGCAGTTGTGCAAACACTGATTAAAAAAACAATCTAGTCTTATCTAATCTAATCTCTAAAATACTATTCCTTTTAAAGGATTTAGAGAAAGATATTTTTCTGTCTATTTGAGCCATTTCAGTCTAGCTTTATGGAAACTGCAATGAGAAAAGTTGACTTTTATCAGTGATTGATGATTCTTGTTCTTTTAGACATTTTAGCAGCTTCTGAAATAGTTGTTCACTGTTTTCTTATCTCTTATTTAGAACACTGTGTTGCCTTGAAAGTTTTCTTCTCATCACAGTGCTTCAGTCTTGTGGAATCCCTCAGGGCTCTATTTTGGGGCCAGTCCTGTTCTCCCTGTATACCTTTCCTTTAGGGATGATTTTCAGAAAATACAGAATTACATTCCATTGTTACGCAGATGGTACTCAAGTCTGTCCATCTTTGAAACAAAATGACATTGATTCAGAATTGAGTACTGGAATGTCTTGAGGACGTTAAAGCCTGGATTTCCAGTCACTATTCAAAATTCAACCCGAGTAAAACTGAGGTGCTCCTAATGGGGTCTAGTGATGCCCTTCAGATAAAACTGGGCTCAGCAAAGGCCTTTTTGAAACCCAAAAATGATTTTAAGTTGGACAAACAAATGAACTTAAAGGGAGTTTCGTCCAATTGAGGAAAGTTTAAACCTTTTTTTTTTCCCTAACTGACCTGGAGAAATTTACGCATGCTTTCATTTTGTCCCATTACTGCAGTGCCCTGTGTGCTGGTATTAGCCAGGCCTCACTCTCACACCTACAGACCATCCAAAAACGCTGCAGCACATCATCTTACAGCCACACATAAATGCACATGCTTTTAAATGTTCTTTATCAATAAATTTAAACCTATTCAGGCATGTGTCTGTTCTTGACTGTGCTGCTAGAATATAGTGTACCATCATATTGTATTTACTCACACTGGTGCTGCTAGTACTCCTGCTGTCTACACTGTATGTTGCCTGTTAGTCCTGTCCTGCCTGCACTTATGGTCTTGCCGTGTTGTTTTTTTTGTGTGTGCTTTATCAGACTACTCAACCGGAACTGAAGCACAATACAACCCCCCACCCCTTTCCTCCCTCACCCTACCCCCCTTGAACAACTTATAACATTCTCTATCATAATGATGCTACAATTTGCACAATTATATTGTTTTGATGCTACAATTGTACGTCATTTAAAATCATATGTATTGCTGTTCTGCACTTTTTGCACATGTAACTTCTCTTCTGCATCTTTGCACATCTAAAATACAGCACTGGTCAAATACTGCACTTATTCTCATTGTAGCTGCTGTCAACGTCGTCTCGTCTCAACTAGTTGTATTTTGCTGTATTCTGTTCTGATCTTGTGTTGCACCATGATCCTGGAGGAACGTTGTTTCATTTTTAGTATGTACTGTGTGTATATGGCAGAAATGACATATACACACTGGTCTGTCCTTTGTTCTTGCAGCATGGTCCAAGAGGAACAGTGTTTCATTTCACTTTGTCCTGAGTATGTAGTTGAAATAACAATAAGCAGAAAAAGAAAGTCCCACTTCATGTTGGAGTTTTTAAGTTATTTTTTTACACATATCCAATAGTCAATAATAGTGGAGGGCACTGTACGTATACCGATTGCTGTATTTTGCTGTCATTTCTCATGATTACCGCAGTCCAAACCAAACCATTTTGGAAAACACTTAAAAAACCTCACTGAAGCACTCTGTTGGCCCACATCATTTTAATGACACACACTGATGATCTTTACAAAAGACATGAATCGAAGTCTCTGAGCCTCTGCATTCATGAAGCGCGGTGTGGATGGAGGCTCACGTTTCTTTAAGAAAAGCTGGAAAACAAAAGGCAGCCCAAACGCACTGGCAGCTCAATGTCATTAAATTAACTACATACAACTCTATCTCACAGTATATGAACATTGAACACAGATTATAAAACAAAGCAATAAAATAAGCTTCTTAATAAAAAAACGTTTCCTTTTATAAGTCATTTCTTTTAAAGTGGTGTTATATGTCCCGTCCTATTTAATGAAAGAGAGAGACTTTAATATTGAAAAAGGCTGTCGACTACATGGCCCTAACAGACACAGACTTCACATTGTACACAGGCAAGCAAAAGGCTGTCGAAAGGCCGACGTTAACCTCCTTGAGTATGTGTGACTGTTTCTGGAACTTGGTTACTGCAAGTACCAAGCTTGGAAGTGCAAAAATAGCTTATTTAAAGCATGGGGATTGTATGAGATTGCAACAGCAGTAAGTTATTATAAAAAAAGGCAGAAAGCTTTGAACACATTAATGAAAAAGCTCAGGGCACTATGGAGGAGATCCGTGGCTTAAAAAAAAAAACGAACAAAAGAAAAAAAAAAGAGTCACCTCTATAAACACCTTTCAGTCAAAAGAGAAACCACATCATCCGTCCAGAACCTTGTACATCACTGTAACTCACCCAGTTATATTGCAAAAGGCTACTTTCATAAAGCACCATCTAATAAATAGGCTTGTAAAAAACAAAGAAACGCAGAATTCATTATGTTCCAAATAGTCTACAACATTCAGGAATGCAATGGTACAATTGATGACAGTGTAGATCTATTAAAAAGGGAGGCATTTATTTGAAGATAATGGCAATGTTTCCTCCATTCTGTAAAAGATGGGCAGAAATAGCACCCCGAAAATAAATTAATGCGACGTGAATGACGAAAATAAATGGAGAAAAGTCTTCAAGTCAATTTCATCTCCATTCGTTAATGCTTTTACAGATAAGGTTTACCACAAGCTATTTGCATTCCAGAAAGTGTGCAAACCAGATCCTTTCTGCACTGATGCTGTATGGGTGTGTACGTCTAAAATAGCTTCACTCTATAAAAGAGGCCTTTAGGAAAACAGTCAGCTTTTCAAAGATCAGATCGTAAAATTGTTGGACCGATTAAAAAACACTTCTTGTAGAAGTGCATAAGCAGAAGGAGCAAGTCCAAGTCCCACTTCATGTTGTGAGTTGGAGTGTGACAGAGCTGTGTGTGTGGGTGTGTGTGTACATTGACTGAATCAGTGCTGGTGGTGTGAGGGAAGAAGGCTCTGGCTTTCTTCTGGCTACTCCATGATGGCTCTGTAGATGACCGGCTCAATGTAATCTCCCCGATACCTGGAATTGATAACTCGCTGCCTCTTGCTGTGCTGAACTTTCTTCTCTCCAAAAATTCCATCAAAGCGCATGTCTGATGCTTTCGACTGCACACACGCACACACACACAAATGCAGAAACATTAATCACCACTGAAATGTACGTGTTCTGCTTTCAGTTCTTAGTGAATGATGGGTTTGGTTTCTCACCAGTCTGGACTTCACCCTCTTGGGAAGCTCCTCGTCTAACGCGTAGACGTCGTCCCGCTTGGCTGTGAGCTGCGATCCATCCTCAAACTCCACCTGCACAAGGACATACAAGAGTCAAAACTGTAAGAGAAATGCAACAGGTGTATAGCTGCGCATTGCATGCACCCTAAGCACAAAAAGCACTTCAATTCGTTACTGCGTATTCTTCCAATTCCAAGATTACAATGAGATTAATCTAGATTTAAAAAAATAATCTATGCCCACCTCTAATATATATATATATACACACGCATAAAGCTTTCTGAAAAGGTAGATTTTCATTTTTTTCACTGTTGGCTCTAATGCGCTCCCTCACTAAAGCACAGATGGAGATTAAACAAGACATCAGATTACCATGCAATCAAATGCATCAAGGGCTGGTTAAGTAGGTAAACAAATTCCTTTTCCCCCTCTCTGTATTCTATTTTAGTGTAAGTGTTACAATTGGCGCATGCTGCGCAGGCCTACCTGGTACATTTGGGTGACATGAGCTGCCACAAACTTGGCTCCGTAAATGAGTCCATCAGTCCACCGCACCTGTACAACTTCTCCAGAGGGCGGCGGACCCAGCTGGCTGCAGTCACGGCTCTACATTTACACAAAAGCAGGGATTACAAACAAGCCAGGGAACGACAAACAAAAAAACATGAGAAATTGACTGAAAGCCTTTCTGAAGACTATTTTAAAATGTGGGTAACCAGTTAATAATGTAATATGATCAGGAACAAAGTGCTTTTCACTTTGGCTTTTCCTTAAGCCACATTCAATTAATCCACTGTCATCTCACAATTTAAACTGGTCTAAAGAAAGTCTGTTGCTATGTAGAAAAAAACCTATACAGTATATAACACACATAATCCACAGAACCACTACATAAGTTGCACAGGACAGACTGACATACGAGCAGGCAATATAATACTGGCATGAACCTCAGTTTCTTCAGTTTTAAAACTACTATTATCTTTGACTATGGGATCAAATTTGTGCCAAAATGTTCAAACAAAACTTCCCTAATATCAAACAAAATTCATTCAATATTCACTGGCACAGATAGTTCTGGCACGGATCTCTCGTGTGGGCGGGGCTTTGACTAATTTCCCAGCAGGTATTTGAGTGACAGCTCCGTGCCCTGAAATTCTGCAAGATACGAACAGTGCACAAATCGCAAATCTCATACGTGATCCTGACTGGCGGCAGTTACTGCTGTCCGTCTTAGAAGCCCGCGTATCAAAAACCAAAAAAAGCCCGCGTATCTCGCAGAGTTTCGGGGCACGGAGCTGTCACTCAAATACCTGCTGGCAAATGAGTCAAAGCCCCGCCCACACGAGAGATCTGTGCCAGAACTGCAAATGAATCCTCAAGCAGCGAAAACGTAAAGCGGGGCGGAGTTTCAGCGAAACTGGAAAAACTAGCGGCGAAATTGAAAGTCTCACAGGCGAGAATGAATATTGAATGAATTTTGTTTGATATTAGGGAAGTTTTGTTTGATCATTTTGGCACAAATCTGATTCCATACTTTGACAGCTAAGATGAAAGGTAAATATCTTTGGCACTGTATATATTATATCAAATACATTTTGTCTTTAGGAATCCTCATCAGAATGGGCTATAAAAATTTCTCTCATATGACTCCTGAAGTACCACTGCTAGAGACGAGTGTTTACAACATATGTGGCAATGGACGAATTTTTCAAGAGCAAGATTCAATTCATACCACATTTGTGTTCATAAGAAGAATACCTCAGCGACTAATTACCGCTTGTATTAAAAAACTCTTCCTTTCTCTTCTCTTGACTTCTCTATGGCTTATGATGTTCTGGTATTGTTTGGCAGGTTTTGTACAGGTGCACCGAATGTGCAGTATCTCGGCTGAATAGTTGATGTGGATTTAAGCTGTTTACAGGTTTAAGAAACTGTTGCGGACTATTTGAGCACTGATGTACATCGCTCTGGATAAGAGCTTCAGCCAAATGCCGTAAATGTAAATGTAAATGTAAATGTAAATGTAAATGTAAGAACAGGATCAATTTTATTATGATTTGAATCAAATTAAACATGTCATTGATGTGTTTAGGTGGAGAACGCCAGGGTTTTGGGTTGAAGTCCTCCTACCACAATGTCCTCAGGGAAGAGATTGTCGCTGAAGGAGCCGTCATCAAAGTTGACCTCGTAAAACGTCTCTTTGGAAAGCTGGACCACATCACACTGGTAGTAACGGCCATTTTTGTGCTTACAGATGACTTTCTGGCCCACACTGAGTTCTCTCATGGCTTCTTTGTTCCGCTGAGGGTGAAAGAGATCATATTTAACCAGATAAACTTAGCTCCCGTATCATATATCCCTGCTCAAGCATTGGCACATATCACACTACGTAAGAATACACTACTGCTGTTTTTAGTTAGGGAGTAGCCTTTTTGGAGGGACCAGTATGACAAATGTTCACATCAGGAAAATGGAAACGAATGTGGATAAACAAGGGTTGTTTCAATAAGACACTAAAGACGGAAAGTAAACTGCAGCCTTGAGTCAGTATACAAAGAAAGGTCAAATGTTAGTCCTTCTAATTGATTTTTAACAATAATTTCACAACACTGAATCTAGAAGAACAGGCATTAACCCCTCTCAGAAGAAATACCACCATTTCATTTTTAAAAACAAAGTCTCTTTCTGGGTGAACTAAAGATTTCAATGTGGTTTGAGGTTTTTTTTTTTTTTGCATAAAATTAGAATTCACAAAGTGAGTCTAATGCTAAAGCTCGAGGACATTATGAACATGATTATGAACATGATATACATACAATTATTTTACAATTACTCAGCCTATAATTTGAGTAACAGCTGAATAGTCAAAGTGACCTTGTTAGTCAGTGTTATGACATTAAAGAAAATAAAACAAATGCTAAAACTATTTCTTGCCATGATCTGCGGGGAGTCAGATGATCAAACATCCTGTTGAACGTGTGGATTATATACAGGTCAGAGGTCTGGACCCACCCTTGAATTTTTTTTTTCCATCAATAATCTGCTTTTTCAAAATTTTATTACAAAAAAACATTAGTAATATGTAAAACAAAGGTAACTGACAAATGTAACAGGTTTTCTACATTTTTAAGTCTTTAGTAACACCTAATTTAGCCAAAATGATTTTATTAGGTATGTCTTCAGTGCAGTGACATTCACTTTATGATGAATCATGAAAAAAGCTAAATGTTTTGTGAATTAAGCCCTGCCCCACCGTTCTCCAGCTCTTTCTCCCACTGAGCCGGCATAGGGCAGTGTATTGTTTATCTTTAAAAACCATCCTAGGGCGGGCCCAAACATCTGGCCTGCAGTCTATATTGCAAGCATTCCATAAGGGTTCATGTGTTCTGGGTAACAGAAGTTGAGGGACGCTATATTGTCAATGTTCTTAATCTAGATAATAATAGGTAGAAAAAAAAATGATATTTATATTAAAAGAAATATAGGTTCTTAACTGAATTGACACACTTTTCCTACATATAAAGTAAAATTAGATATCACCTGTTATAAATGTTTGGCTATACGATTTCTCAATGAATTGCTGGATTCCTTAATCACTGATATAATCAACAGTAACACCCATATGGGTTCTATTCATGTTATGCTTCCCTTATTTTACATTCCACTTTGCTTTGCTCAAGATCATTTAATGCAGACTAAAGGCTTCTGTTGAAAGAGAACTGCCAGATGTGGAAGCAGGACTCTGGAAAAGCACATGAACAAGGGACGTTGTTGCTGATGTATGTAAAATAGTACATAAAATCAAATAAAAATAAATTCAATATAAATAATACTACGAAATGTCTTAAGGAAAACGGGTATAAACGCATCTAAACCTCTATATCAATCAATCAAGATTGCTTTTCACTTGAGGCAATTCAATAATTCAGTAATTACGAGGTGTGTCCCAATACACTGTAGTCAGACAAGACAGACTTGAGAAAGATGAGAATTCAAGATTGGTGGAAGTAACCTATTAAACTTCCATCCTTGGAAGACACAACAAGCGGAAAAACAAGGAGGACATCCGCCTCCTCCTCCTGCCTACGTTGGAGCGTTATCATATAGGGAAGTTAAAAACAGTAAAAAGATTAATCTTCAGCTTAACATGAAGGAAACAAAGGTTAAGACAACAGGAAAGACTGCTGAGTTAACCACTGATGGTAAAGATGGTCAAAATGGTGGACAGCTGTGGTCTATCTGGATGGATTATAAACAAAGGATTCAGCCGTCAAGAAATACGCCGCAGTTTGGCATCTGTGAGACTGTGGATGAAGACTTAAAAGAATCAAAAAGAACTTTGCAGACTACAGTCTTTTCTGTGATTCTTCTATATAACTGGGCAATAAAGAAGAATGCACCCTCAGTGCTGGCTGAGAATACCCTGAACGAATAGATCATTGACCAAATCAAGTTTAATCTCTGAGAAAATGCCAGATAACCAAACCCAAGTACCACAGGTCTGACTGCGAAGCTAAAGGAAAGCTGTGAAAATGAAGACCAAAGAGCATTTTACGGAAATCAAAGAGAAAGTTACAGAGAGGTTAAAGACAGGAAGAGCGATCAGTTACTGGATACGCCTGTGAGCACTACTGCATCACTTGTAAGGAAACAGAGTCATATCAGGCCTAGACAAGGCCCTCCTTAAAAGTCTAGAACAGGATTTGAGAGAACCCACAACTCTGAAGGACCTACAGAGCTCTGTGGCTTATAAGGGGGCTGATCAACTACATTTGCTGTAAAGAGGAAATGGTGTAAACTAGATTTTTGGCCAAACTAACGCTTTACTGCTGTTCTACACTGACTGAACGAACACCACGAAGGTTGGCAGACAGGATTAGAACTGACCGATATACAAATGAACCAGTACGACTCCCAGTAATCACACACAGATCTTGCTGTTGTTTGGTGGAAGAGAAACTGAGTGGATATAAAACAAAACTAGACTTTAGCTGTTTCAGTTCAAGCTTGCATTTTTTTTCTTCTCATTGCATCATCCTGTGTGAGACACTTTTGAGCTTTTGTAATTGAAATAAAAAGTCATTTCTGCTGTACGTTATACGAAGCAGCTTCGTGAGCGTCCATATCATGCCAGCGGTGAGCCCTGTGGTACAGTCTATCAATTCCTTGTGGTTTGGGTATGACCAAGTCTGTACCGTTGCCGTGGGGAAAACGTTGTGAAGAGGACAGCTTCTACAAAATGATCTGTCCGCAACTATTCTTCTGTCCATGCTCTCCACACAAATGTGTTCTCTACTGCTGTGAGGTTGGACAAACTTTACCGAACACTGGCTACTGAGAAACTGCAGCAGACACCAAATTTGAAACGCATTATTCTGTTCTTTACTTTGTATTAATGGTCCAAGAGGACGATATTTCGTCTCACATTGTACCTAATGTATACGGCTGGGATGACAGTAAAGCTCTACTTAATTTGACTTCACTAAATGTGAACTATAACGAAATTCAGATGGATCAGGTGCAGTTCTTTAATAAGTGGAAAAGATTAGCCTTTTGCCTAAGTTTCAACCAGCTGGTTTCAATCAGCAACACAGAAAAATCTGGCTGCACAGCTTTGAGAAACTCAGCATTATATGGAAACTCTAAACAAAGACTGCTATAATTTCTTATTAGGCAAAATAGTACCTGTTTAATAACCTCATAACCTTTCATAAACTGACTATTCTACGCGTGTGTGAGGGAAACACAAAAAGAACAAGTACAAAATCGTCTTTTGTTGATAGTCGCTTAGTGTGTGATACTACTACTCTGATAGTTTTCTCTGAAAGTTATCCAAGACTTTACCTCTGAATGGACAGGGCCTTTGTGGCGGCAGCAGGTGACATACACAACAAAAGGCCAATCGTCTGGATGCATGAGGACGCCGGCAGCCTGGGCGCAGGTGGGGTGGTACGATGTGGGGCAGCGGCCATGAGAACACTGCACACAGCAACCTGACGGCTTCTTCATTCTCCGCTTACAGTAATAACATTTCTGTTAAAGACACAATGCAACAACAACAGGCAGTTAGACGCACACTAACACTCCTTACCAAACCCTGGTCCTGGAACAGTCCTGTCCTGCGACACACACTTAGCTGATTTCATTTTATACTTCAAACTAACACTACATGTCTGAACTCCTAATTACTTGTATGAGTACTAAGAAAACATCTGACGGATCTGCTGACATTCATTTTAACATATATTTGATTTTAAAAGGTTTGGGACTTAAATATTATCATGGTTTTGAGAAACTACAAATCACAAATTACGAGGCAGCAGTACAGTGCCTCGTGGCCACAGCTTCAATTCTGTAAAAGCAACCGCAAAGAAATACAGAGAAACCGAGAAAATGGAAATGTGACTTCCTGCACAGAAAACTGCCATGTAACACTAACTCAGGAGAAGAGCCACAATGTTCAAACTTTGAATGTACATTAACTGAGCAAGATTTAAATCGCACATAATTTTAAACCTTTTCTATTGGTCTGGTCATTTACATATAAAGAAATCAGCTCGATACGTCCGATATAACAGTGGTGATATCGGCAAAGCAGTAACAGGAAAACATACTTTGTATAATATAACGCAAGGGATGTTTATGTTTTTTTATATATTCATGTAGCCGTCTCTGGGGAATAATTACCAGTTTGAATCTCTGTAAAGGAATTCCACTAAGGTCTACTGGTGATCTCTCTGCAATGTTCACAAAACGCGCCTCCAGCACTGCCACTGCACATAACACATGTACCCACCTGAAAGATCCAAACACACACACACACACACCACAACTTTTTTGAAACATGACACAGAATCAAAAACAGAAAACATATGTTGAAATAGACAAATTAATCATTTTGAGAGGGTTGGTTGGCCAGTTTAGTGTAGACCAATGTGGTAAGTGAGGTATGGCACTCACTTATCATTGTTGGCTCTGTGTAAGGCTCCGCCTCTTAATGAGCACAGACAGCAACTCTGTAAAACAAAATGAAACAACCGAGTGACAGTTTCAGACAGAACAACATGAGATCTAGGACTGTAAGTTATGAGATGAAAACACTGTTTGAGTTCAACTGAATTTACCAAAGGCTGTACAGTGTGTTTTGCCTTGATATGACGGGCTAATGTGTAATTTCACCAGATTTTTACTGTCTAGATGTACAGAAATCCCCCAGTTTTACGCGGATCAGGAGTCGCAGACTCAGTCACTCGCAGATTTTTTAAAGGAGCCAAACTCATCGTTTTACACAGAAACTGTGTATCCGAGAACAGAACTATACCGCCACCAGCCCAGCGGCCCAGTTTACACCAAAAGGGGACAATATATCCGACGTTCATATTTTCTCTGCAATGTATGTTCATCAGGTATTGATAACATACTGTTAATATACTGTTGTCCCTAACTTAACTAAGCATCAGCACAGAGAGCTCTCTTGTTTTTTTGTGTACGAGTCTTTGCACGCTGCTAATGCTAACCGCTAATGCTAACTTTTTTTAAGCAATACATTCTGATTTTCTGATTATTTATTTACCTTTACATTTTCTTTATTGGGTAATGCATTAAACTGAGGTTTAAATGAAATTAAAGTGTTCTGGGAGCATATTTGGGGGCATTTTTTTAACCAATAAACAACAGCGCGGTTTTTCAATATACACGGGTGCTCTTGGAACGTAACCGAAAAGCGGGGGATTACTGTACTGCAAATTTATATTAAACTACAATCACACAATCCTGCCTGAAGGCAAAAACTGCATACACTGTAGAGTAATGAAGTAATAAAATCACTCAGCAAAAAAGCTGACAAAACTCATTTCATTATGAACGTGTTTCACCAATGGCAGTAGCACACTAACCTCAGTCAAGGCGTTGGCTTTACACCGAGCACATTTCCAGTCTTTGGTGACTCTCTCAGGTGCCACACCATAGCAGCCTAGCAAAACCACAAGAGAAACACACAAGCCTGCATTATACCCAGTGATACCATGGTAAACATGCACACAAAATGACTGTACATTCTAAAATAGTACATAATACCTGTATTTGGAGTGGGTGGATTGTGTTTGGGAATAAAATTCAGCTTAATGCAAGTGTATAGTGTAAATATTAAAATGCAGACCCTTTTTTATTTGTCATATGGTGCTGCCTATGATACAGAAACCAGAAGTGCATACAGTAGGACTCTGTGATAATCAGTTTGTTAGTGGCCTCGCACGTTTGGTTTCACTGTGAAAAACAGTGGTATGACTAGCCACAGCTGGGTGTGGTGTTAGGGGAGATGGTGCTTACTGGTGTGAACGCGAACACAGCACTGAGAGCAGCTGACTAGCAGGCTGGTGCCGTCCTGCTCCAGATTAGGAGTGGGCAAGCGGATTTCTGCACTTTCCTCCGTAGTGGTGCTGAAGCACATTTCAGGGATCAGAGGTTTCGTCCGCATTTGACCACCCGCCCGGATCACCTCAATATCGCCACCTTCAGACTGGACAGAGCACAGACATATAAAATTACATTCTGGGAAAAAAAAATAATAATAATTTTAAAAAATAATACTCGGTTTCTGACAGATATTTATCCAAGCTATATTACTTAATTATTTAAAACTATTATTCACAAACTACTATGAACTTTTAACCAATGTGTTAAAAGGTCCAATGGCATGAAAATTTGCTATTTTTTTCAGACTATCCCCTCACATACAAAACACACATTGTGTATATTGCTTGTACTGCTGTTGTGCAGTATTTTTGACCATTCTTCTGATTATCCCCTTCCCTGTTCATCCACTTAACTTGCACTGTGTATACGCTGTTTACCCATATCTTTACTTATATTTATACAGCGAGAAATTGTTTATTGTTTTATATTGATCTTTCTTTGTTCTTATATCGTTATTTTTGATCCTACGGATCCTGTTAAACTGTTTCTCACTACTGCTGCTGTTTCTAAGGAATTTCCCCATTGTGGGTTTAATAAAGTCAATCTAATCTAATCTAAAATTTCACTTTACGAGAATTTTTAACATTAATACAAGCCTGTGTATGGTCCTGCAGTGGCTAGAAATGGCGATTGGTGTAAACAGTGCCTACGGGGAACATACAGGGAAAATTCAGATGACCCAATCTGGAATTTTCCCCGTTTTGTCATAAGAGGAAAGGTTACCTGCCCTTTCTCATGCTTTGCCTGCCTAGATAATTTTGTATGGTGTGCCAACACAACTTCCTAAAGTTTTGTATATCTGACGACTGTTTCCTCAACTTGGGCCAATATATAACTGGTCTTGCTGAACCGTGTCCACAAGCTGGCCCCTCCCTCAACCTTCACCTCGCCCCGCCTCTCTCCTCCTCATTATCATTTAAAGCTACAGACACAGAAACGGCGCATCCTAGGGAAATCTCATTGTGGGACTTGCTCTAAGTGGCTGTAATTCTGCACCAAGGCTGAGTTTCGGAAAGAGACTTCAGATACAGTATTAGGGGACCACTAAGACCCACATAAAAACATACAAAATCAGCATGTCATGTTATCTTTAACTACTGTTCTGTTCCATGATTACCAGATAGATTTGACCTCTAGTGTTTTCCCTGTGACAATTTTTTAATCAGTTATCCAGATCAGGTGCTAAATTATAACCCGCTGATAGCAAGAACAACAGAAACCTCCTGTCATTTTCAAACTAGGTGCAATGCTGGAACAGTGGACATCCAAGGCTTAGTCCAGACATACATTTACTCACTTAATGGCATTTATATGCCTTTAGACATGTTTAGAACACCAAAAACCTCACACTGAAGCAAAATTTAGCATGTGTAGTGAGCTCAGCTTTCCTCTTGGCACACTTCCCATTTGCCTTCCCTGTTGCTGTCTTTCTGTCTGTTTTGTCTGGCAAGTGATTAAATAAAATCATAAGAGTACCGTAATAGAATTAACAGCTCACAATAGCACAGAGTATCTAGTTTGGTGGCAAGTTGATGCTGACCGCAGCATTAAGTGTCAGCAATTACCTCAAATAATCTTTTAAATATAAGATTTAGAATGTATATTCTTGTGGATATACATCACAGTATGGCCATGATTCACCAAAAATAACAGAAAAACATTCAAGGCTTTGTGCAAAACATATGTGACCTCAGTCCCATAAGCCCCACCACGGTGACGCCCACACTTTTGATCAATAATGCCCATGTGTCCAGTAGCGTAAGATGTTGAGCAGCAGTACTGTGTGATTCAGGACAATGAAAGAACAGGTAGAGAAAAAAGGCAAACGAAGGGTATACATGTCACATGAGCAGTTAACCAAGGAGATGAAGAACTGCTTGCTGAATAATGGCAAAGTATTTTTACACTCAGAATCTGTCCCACACCCTCAGAGGTAGTGTTGCGTACCCGCTGGTATGTTTGAAAGAGCATGCAGACGGCACAGTATGGTGGTAGGAGGCCCATCTCTCTGTTATATTCTCTCTCCCTCTCTTCATTATATGGCCTGTTTTGCCATAGCTGAGTTAGAGGCTTCGCCCAGGATTCACCCTCTAGCCAGTCCTCTTCAAATCCAGCCTGCTCCTGAAGCTCTGTACGGGCACACGCACACACACACACACACACACACACACACGCACACACACACGCACACACACAGGAAGAATATAAGCAAAGAGGCCCTTATAGTCAGGTGTGAAGACACACGTCTGTTGTAACACAGTGTGAACAACGTGAAATTATTTCTCTGCATTTAACCCATTCACCAAGTGAAGCAGTGCGCAGCCATTGATGCAGCGCCCGAGGGAGCAGTGTGTGAGGATGATATTTTCCTCAAGGGTGCCTCAGAGGTGCCACAGGCAGTACTGAGATTCGAACCCACAACCTTTCGATTGAAATTACATAGTCGCATGTATTTAATGTTACTAAATCATGTCACAAAATGATAAATAGACTTTTGTACCTTTGTCCATAAAATAAATGTCATGTAATTGGGAAATTCCTCACCTTCATCACTGATGCTGTCCTTCATGAGAGGATGATGCCTGGGCAGTTTCACCAGACTGTTCAGAGCAACCTCAAAATCTTCTTCTGCCCCCTGCTGGACACCAAAAAGACTCATTTCTCCACAAAGCCACATAACCACAAACTGCAGAATTCCACTGAGATGAGAGACGCTGCTTTTAACGCTATTAACGGTTAAAAAAAAAGTTTTCAATAATATAAAAACAATTCTCTATGATAAATGTCTGATCAATGCCATAAATGTAAATGTAAATTCTCTATATTTATTCCAAGTAAAGACATTTCAAAAGTGTGACCTGGCTGTCCTCCAGAGTTTCTGTGTCTGTATCGCTGTCTCTGTGCTGCTCTCGGCTGTATGTGTCCAAGTCACTGTAATCTCCTTTAGCGTAGCTGTGGACATGCAGCACCTCAGCAGGACTAAGAGTGCGCTGGATGAGGCGCTGAACTGAGCGCTCCCTACTGCCCTGTAGTCAGGGACAATTATCATTATTATTAGATTTGATGGGTTCTACAAGGAAAGGATGAATATATGATACATGACATGCACCAGGAATCTATTTCTGTTTTTAGGAGGTTAGCAAGCAGGCTGTAATGGACAAAATGCACCAGCAAACTAGCAATGCCACATCTAGCAAATGCTTTGATTTTACTGTTTTTATTTCAATGTCAACTGAACAATTTAAGAAGAAACATGAGCAAAAATCATACAGTAACTTAATGCTCTACTTTGCACCTCCACCATTCTTAGCAATACTTTACTAAGATTGGGTACTTTACACTACATGTTAGAAAACCAGATGTGTAGAGGCGTCCCTACCTGAAGTGACACAGAACCGCCTCGACTCTCTCTGCATTTGGGCTCAGATTTAGGGCTGGTTTTGCTGTGTTTGGGTGTATATTCACCTCGGTGCCTGGTGTTATTGGTGTGCTTTGCTCGAATGCTGAGGTCACTTGGGTCAGGCTTTGTGATGAGGTCACCAGACTGAGGTTTAGCTGTTATTTTACTGGGTTTGGAAACGACAGAACTACGAGTAGAAGTGATGATTCTGGTCTGCCTGGTGGCATTAACAGGTCTGGCTTTAAGGTCATAGCGTGGAGTGGCTACGCTGGGCTGGGAAGTGATGCAAGTTGGTCGAGAGATGATGTCACTCAGCTGTGATGTGATGTCACTATCTGTGGAAGAAGTAGGGACATAAACTGATAGAGAATTGCTATGACTTGGGCTGTCTGTGATGTCATTAGGCTGTAAGGTGATGTCATTCAGAGAAGAGATGACATCACTTGACTGGGAGATGGTGATATCATCTATATCGCTCGTCTGAGACATGATTAAGTCAGCTGACTGGGGCAGGATGGTGTCACTTGGCTGCGGTATAATCATGTCGTCTGGCTGAATGGTTATGTCACTTGTCTTAGTGCTGTTACACTGCGAGGGGATTATGTCGTTCACCTTGCAAAAGACATCACTCGGCTGGTAAGAGTTTTCATCCGGCTGAGAAGTGACATTATTTAACTGGGAGGTGATGAGACTGCTTGGCTGGCAGGTACCATCATTTGGCTGGGAGGTGATGATATCACTCAATCTACAACTGACATCACTCGTCTGAGAGGTGTCGATGTTGCCGGACTGGGATGTTAGTACATCAGCCAGCTGCGAGGTGACGTTATTTGGCTGAGAGTTGACTTCACTCAGCTGACAGGTCATATCACTTGACTGGGAGCTGATTTCACTCAGCTGGGAGGTGAGGTCACTTGGCAGGAAAATGATGTCAGTCTGCTTTGAGGTGACATCACTTGACTGCAAGGAGATGTGACACGGATGAGATGTAATGATGTCACTTGACTGGGAGGTGATGTCACACAGCTGAGAGGTGCTAATGCTTGATTGGGAGGTGACATGCGTCTGTTTGTGGGTGATGTCACTTGGCTGAGAGGTGCTAATGCTTGATTGGGTGGTGACATGTGTCGGCTCGGGGGTGATGTCACATAGATGGGAGGTGTTGATATCACTCGGCTGAGAAAGGATGTCGTTTGGGAGGTTAGCGACATCACTAGCTGTGAAAGAAGTAGGAAAAGTAGAGGACAGCGCTGTGTTATGGCTTATGTTAATGCTGCCAGTCTGTGCGGCATCATTAGGTTCGGAAGAAATGAGGTCAGCATTCTGTGGAGGTGAAGCGCTGATGTCTGACGGACAGACTGGAGTCTCTAGGTGAGGATCTTTCGATGGAGGAGTGTCTGTTTCCATCCTCTCTTCATCTTCTCTTTCATCTATACAATACATACAGTGCCAGTCAAAAGTTTGGATACACCTGACCGAATGTATTTAATAACCCTAAAAAACAACTTGATGTGATGCTGAGTTGTCCAAACATGCTTATACAGAATGTAATTCATCACATCATTTTTATAGTACATTTAAACAATATTAAACTTTGCTAACTCACATGAATCTAGCGGTTCTTTCTCTTCGGTTGCTTCAAGCTGGTTAAACCGTGCCCTCTTCTGCTGAACCTGGTCTTCAGCCACAGCAGAATTGGATCCAGCACTGGTTGTTCTTTGTCGCTTCTGTCCTTTCTGTTTACAACTGCTTAGTTAACACAAATAGGAAAGTATAAATACAAATGTAAACACGACATTTAGACATCTAAAGACATGCTTAAGAATATTTAAATGGACGGTTGAGTAAAAAATCTCATTCGCACAATTTTCCACATCTGGATGTGTTTAGTGTCCAAATTTAGCTTCTTTAGACCTGTAGCTATGAGGCTAATGTTACTAAAACACACTAGGACAACAGCCAAAGAGTCAAAATGTTTATATTTCCATAGAGATACATCACTAAAACCCCTCTTTTCCTGCTCAAACCACATTCAGTTGTTCATTAAAGTGGCACAGACATGTCAAAGTGCTTTAGAACACAGTAAAATGAACAAATCTTCTCTTTCCATTTCAGCCATAAATGAGAGGACTGTGTTCAAAATGAGTCTGACCTTAATGAAGACCTGGGGGATCTTTGAGCAGGTTGACAAAGGCTTGCCAGATGAATTGTCATAGAAACATTTTTGGCCATTTGGGCTATCTTAAGGCTCTAGTTCTAAACTAAAGAAGTCAAATTTGTACCCCAATCGTTTTGGCTCACTTTGGCTCATCCAGGGTAAACTGCAAATTGTGTACATTTTTGCCAAACAATTTCTTTAATGTGAGGAGTTACAGAACAAACAATACTTAACAATGCTTTTAATTACTGATTTACTCTAGTGTAAGGCAGAAATCAGTTTAAACTGCACATTTTGAACCGATTACAGTGCTTAAGAGCATTAAGGACACTCAGTGCAATCGAAGAGAAAAGCTGTAGAAAGACTGGAACTGGAAAGAGAGTAACTTGAACAGACATTTCAGTCTACATCAACTGTGCTAGATGCATGGCCTGTCAAAACTCAAGTTCTTCTGCCCTGCCATGGTTTTTATGTATCAAGTCTATTTTCTTCCCCTTGCATACTTCCATATCATCATCTTCTAAAGTGTCTCGCTTGCTTCAGAGTGTCACAGCCATTCCTGCACTGCACTGATGGTGTTTGAAGGTGACTGCCTTTTAAAGTACACCATTTCTGGTAAAATATTATGGTGATTCTGTCACAATACCAAGATCTGCTGCTTGTGCTGTCATGTTTAAAATCTGCTATAATAAAAATCTGTGATATTCCAGCCTGAAATGTGATCTGATGCATTTGCTTACCATGAAAATGAATGGCCTAGACGTTGATATCCGTTGTGTGTGTGTGTGTGTGTGTGTGTGTGTGTGTGTGTGTGTGTGTGTGTGATTTATATGTCACACTCTGATCTTGCGCAAACCTTTTCTCCTGCACTGTAGAGCTGCTGGGCTTTACATCACTTCTGCTTTTCTCCTCCTCTTTCTCACTCTCTCCTGCATCATCTCTGTCTTTCATTTCCGTCTCTGCGTCCATCTCTTCTTTTTCAGTTTCCATTTTCCCTCCCTCTACACTCTCAGGCTTTTCTCTCACCATCTCTTCTCTCAAGATCTCTTCTTTTTTAAAGTCCTTCTTTTCTTTCTCTGGTTTGGTGCCTTCCATCACTCTTGTGTCTCTCTCTTTTTCATTCTTTATCTCTCCTCCATCTCTCTCTTCTTCTGTCTTCACCTTTACTGGGTCTGTTTCTTGATTTTTTGTCTCGTCGTCTTCTTCTCCCTCTGTCTTTGTCATGGCTCTTAATGTCTCTGCATTTGCAATCTCCAGCTCTCCTCCATCAGTCTCTACTCTTATGGTTTTTCCATCCATCTCTTGATTTTCTAGATCTGCCTCTTTTCTCACTGCAGCTGCATCACTCTTCACCTCTCTTCCCTCCATGTCCATCTTTACAGACCCCATCTCACTTTTTTCTCTTTCTCCCGTCTCCATTTCTTCAGTGTGCATCTCTAAAGAATGCTCTTCTTTTTCTTCTTTCTTCTCTGTTTCGTAGCTCTCCATCTCTCCCTTTTCTTCTTCTTTCTTATCTGTTTCTTCACCCCTGTCACACCCTATCGCTTCTTTGTCTCCCTTCTCATCGGTTTCTCCATTCTCACCATGCTCCATCTCTCCTTGTTCTCCTTCTCTCTCCTCTGCATCTCCACTCTTCACTTCTTCCATCTGTTTTTCTCCTTCTCTCATCTCTGCTTCTCCACACTCTACCTGTTCCATCTCTCCTTTTTCTCCGTCTTTCTCCTCTGCATCTCCACTCTCTACTCCTTCCATTTCTCCCTTTTCTTCTTGTTTATCTGTTTTTCCATTCTCATCATGCTCGAACTCTCCTTTTTCTCCTTCTCTCGTCTTTGCTTCTGCACTCTCTATCCGTTCAATCTCTCCTTTTTCTCCTTCTTTCATCTCTGCTTCTCCACCCTCTACCTGTTCCATCTGTTTTTCTCCTTCTTTCATCTCTGCTTCTCCACTCTCGACCCGTTCCATCTCTCTTTTGTCTCCTTCTTTCTCCTCTGTTTTTTCACTCTCAATCTCTCCTTTGCTCTCTATTTCTCCTTCTTTCCTTTCATTCTTCATCTCTACTTTTTCTCCTTCTCTCGTACACGACGTTTCACTGTCTTCAGTCTCCATCATTACTGGCTCTGTCTCCTCTTTCTTTTCTCTGTTCTCGGTTTCAATCTCTTTTTCATCCACCCTCTCTGTTTCCAGCTCTTCTTTTTCAGTCTGTGTATCGCCTTTCTCTGGATCAACTTTTTCCTTCTCTGCTTCTTTATTGGTCTTTTCAGTGTTTTCTTCTATTTCAGCCTTTTCATTCTCTTTATCAGATTTTTTCTGCTTCTCTGTGCTCTCTGCATCTGTTTTTACCATTTCTTTCTCTCCCCTTTCTTTATCTGCCTTTTCTGTTTCTGGCGCTCCTCGCTCCTCTGTCTTTTTCTCCTTCACTTCTCTAGTTGAAACTGTCTTTTCCATCTCCTTCTCTTTCTCTCCCCTCTCTCTCTCTTCTCCCACTCTTTCAGGCCTGCTGCTGTTACTCAGCTCTCCTCTCTCTCCTCCTGTTTTTCCATCCTGTAGGAATTCAGCTGCCTCTGGTGTGGGTTTGGAGTGGTCGATTGGGGCATTGTCCTTCCCTGCTTTCCACAGTCTATATCTCTCAGGCTGGAACTTTCGCACGAATAAATCCATGGAGACCTTCACCATATCCTTACGGCACGAGCACTGAGACAAAAGAAAAGAAAAACTGAATCTCAGCAGCCACATCATACGGCAAAATGTGAAGGTGATGGCTAGGAATGATCAACTGGAGTTTATTAGTATCAAGTCAAGTTTATCGTTACATGTCTTCAGATTGCAAAGCAAAATATCATGTTATTTAAACACAGTAGAATGCACCACATAAACATAAAGTGTGTGTAGAAGCAGAGACAGGGTGGACCAAAGAACAGCAAAAAATAACCAAAAGTAACAAAAAAACAAAAACAAAACAAGGACACGTATCGTTAATGAGCAGCCATGAGAAGAAATGCTTAGTGGATATTGGAAGGGAAAAAAAATTAAAGGGGTCTTATCCCCCAACAAATCTGAAACAGCACGTTACATTACTAACATGGGGCCTCCATGGATTGGGCTAGTTTGTCCAGCACATTCCATGGATGCTTAATTGGATTGAGATCTGGGGAATTTAGGCCAAGTCAAGACCTTGAACACCTTGTCATGTTCCTCAAACCATTTCTGAACAATGTTTGTAGTGTGGCAGAACGTAGTTTCCTACTGAGAGAAGCCACCGCCATTACACTATTCGTCTGCCCTGAAAGGGTATGTCTGGTCTGAAACAACATTCAGGCAGGTGGTACACACGATGTAAAAGAAAGCATGATTCAAATACCCATGACCCTGCTGCTTGTAACCCCATTTACTTCCTTGGATCACTTTTAATAGATACTAACTAGGAGTGTGTCAGTCTCATATTCAGTATCGGTATTGGGGCAATAAGGGCCAAAATCAGTATCAAGTTAAAACACTATCAAGCTTAACTAAACTTTAACCATGAAGAAAGAGTAACACAGATGCCATATGTGCAAAATTCCATAATGGACAAACTGTGCAAAATAACGAACAATAGAGGAAGTATGGAGCCGTTTTGGATTCAAAGTGCATTCAGATTGTATAATACACATCTTGAGTATCAAAGAGAGGGAAAACGTATCGGATTAGTATCAGTACTAGCTGATACTCAGAGTTACAGTATCAGTATTGGTACTGAATACAAAAAGTGGTATCATTCCACCCTTAGAACTAATCACTTCATACCAGAAACACCCCACTTTGGTGATGCCCTGAGGCAGCTGTGTAGCCATCACAATCTGGACCTCGTCAACGTCACTCAAATCTTTATGCTTTCCCTGCTTCCAACACATCAGCTTCAAGAACTGACTGTTCACCTGCTGCGCCACTGCTTGATCAGTGTTATTCACTTCTATAAAAAGACACCTCTCTGAATATTTGTTATTATTGTTGTGTGATGTATTTTTATTCAAACAGAGTCCTTACTAATGCTGCCTGCTTGCCATAGTCGATCCAGCGCTGAGTGGCAAAGTTGGTGGACTCTGCGCAGTTGAAGCCGTGGTTGAACCCAGCATGATAGGCAAACGGGAAAGTCACGATGAACTGGCCTGCTTCCTGCGTGACCTGAGTGGGAAAAGAGAAACAGAAGAGGACTGAATATTGTCAAGACATTATATAATGAGCGCAGGAATAAATATATTTGACATAAAATAGTAGTTGTTGTAAATAGTTAATACGGCTAAAATGTATCATTTGTATCATTTACAATTAGAGGCAACTGAGATAAACGAGATATTCATAAATAAACAAGTTATGCAAAAACAAACCTTTTCAAGAGGGACACCATACTTTCTGAGAATTGATGGAGAAATCAAGGTCATTTTGTGTCGTAAGAAGGCTTCACAACTTTGAGCACTTCCAGGGAAAAATCCTGCACAGTCCAGACATCACTACATCACTACAGATAACGGATTTCCATAATAGAAGTTCTTTCACAAACAAACAAACAAACAAACAAACAAAAAACCAGAATCACTCTTACCTTTAGCGATGCGCTCCAATCGCTTTCCATTTTCTGGGGGCACAACATACCTAAACAGAAATGTGCAGTTATCTCCAATGCAGTTGTTCAGCCACTTATCATTCACATTTGATAATAAATCCAATGAATAAATACTGAAGAACTATGTAATAGCCTAGTACATAAAAATGGTAGTACCAGGATTTAGGTTCTCCGAAGTGCAGGTAGTTGATGCTGTAGAGATCCATGTCCTCTGTGTGCCAAGCAAATGTGCTCTTCCACATTCCAAAGTAAAGATATGGCGTGTTCACTCCTTTAATTTTAATCCCACTCTCTCTCTCTACTGAGTCTAGAATGGTGTTCAGATGCCCAATGTTCCATTCAGTCACATCCTGCACAGAAATGTAACAGGACGCATGAACTGTTATGCACATAAATGGGGGTCCTCGGGCCACGACACCCCCGACGTTTCAAATTTATAACGCTCACTCCCATAACTAGTTTGGTTGCGTGCGGCAGAGGAATATGCAGTATAAGCAGAATATGCTGTAATGTGGCGTATGAGTGAGGGAGTTGGCGTGACCTACGCAATTATGTGACTTAGTTGTGTTTTTATGTTCTAGGTTGATTTGTTTTAGGATTGGTAAATGACTAGGGTGTGTTTCGACTAACACAGGATATATCACTGTCATAAGGAACGGATCTGTGTTGTAACTCGAGGACCCCCCGTAAACCTCCCACGTCCACTTTAGACAAAACCCACCTTGTATTTCCACATTGCTATTTACATTCAGAGATTGTGGCCAACCTTTTTGCTGTACAGTAGCTTGTATAACCACCCTTTATTGATAGTGAGTGTTTGAAATAAACTCATTTAGCAGAACAGTAATCCTGTAGTCAGAAAGTGACCACACAGTGGGCCTGAGAGGGGCTGACAAATTGTGTAGTAGCAGATGGGTCACTGTGTGTAATTTTACACCAATACAGAAGATATATAAGGTACACTAAGGTATACACACCCCTGTTCATATTACATGTCTCAGGACCAGCATAAATCATATGGGGCATCCATTCAATTTTCAAAATAAAAGTTCGTGTACAGACATCCAGTGTGCACCACATCACTACATGTCAGACAGATAAATCTTTTGGTTTTATTTGTATTTATTAATAGGGGATCTGCAACTTTCAGTAAGTTCACTAACATTATACAATGATCCAACTGATGTCGACCTTTTACGTTATTAATAATATATAACAATTTCTATATTTAACAAAATTATTATTTATTACTTATTTTATATATTTCTCTTTTTCTGCATTTTTAAAACTGTTAAAATATTTCATTTTTTTAAGTTGCATGATGTTTCCAAATTATATTATTAAAAGAGTTAAATAATGGTGGGTTCAGTATTGAATCATTGTGATTATGGCTTTTGCCATAATCAAGCAGCCTGTTCTAGAGGGGTATAAAGTCCCCCAGTATTGGGCTTTGTAGTTCCAGTCTGATCGTCCAACATACTTGACCTCGTTAATGTACTTGCTGAATCTTGGTTGAATGCAATCAAATTCTCACCGCAATGTTTCAATAGAGGCTGTTACAAAACATCAAGGGTTCAAAGTCTCTGCTATACCCTTGATTTCCGAACAGGTGTTAAACAAACAGGTGTCTAATTTTTTTTGGGAAATGCTAATATAATGGAAACTGAGTGAATATTATATTTTAGTGGTTGTATTTTCATATAGTTCTAGCTTGGTGCTAGATTTTTACCTCAGTTCCAAACAACTCTGCTATTTAAAAACATCATTGACATAGACTGAAGTTGCACTGTAACTGTACCTTGGGTCATCAAAACTAAAGAAAATCACCACATGCATAATATGAAGTTATTTGTGCTTATGACTAGCAGA
The DNA here is from genome assembly GCA_037974485.1 of Hemigrammopetersius urotaenia. Lineage (NCBI taxonomy): Eukaryota > Metazoa > Chordata > Actinopteri > Characiformes > Alestidae > Hemigrammopetersius > Hemigrammopetersius urotaenia. Next base: position 2,813,388 of record JBBPDC010000109.1, on the reverse strand, counting down.
GATGTGTTAAGAAGAGTAGAAAAAAAACCTGAATTTGTGACTTACAGGATCATAGAGAGTCCCACAGACATCTGCCCCGTACAGTGGAGGATTGAAGGTAAGATTTTTCCAGTACTTTCTCTCCAACTCTTCAAAGTCTGCATATTTGGGGTGGGAAAACCTGCAATGGAAGAGTCAAGCACTTTAAAGAATAACATAGTTTTAACTTGTTATTGTGTGATAAAGACTTTACAGCAGCCCATTTACTAACTTCATTAAGTTAAGTGCCATTTTATGCAGTGTGATTACAAAAAGAAATAGCTCTTAGTTTACAGTGAATTGGAAAGGGTAAATGATGAGTGATGACTGGTGAAGAATGACTACTGTATAAAGTTTTTGAGAACTTGTCTCTATATAAAGAAACCATTCTTTTCAGAACTGCAGCAAGTACATTTAGCTCAAAACGCCATGAAGCATATTCCTCATACATGTTCTCACCACCAATGGTACTCACTTGTCGGTGTTAGAGACTTTGCGGAACTCACGGACACTCATTGGCTTCTTCTGGATGTTGTACTGTGTGAAAAGCCCAGACTGACCAGTTACCACCTGCTGAATTGGAGCAGGAATGACCAGGTCATCGATGTCATCATATGTACGCCGGGCCTTCCAGTCTTTAGGAGGTATGATCTGCATCAGAAATAAGAAATTGGCCACAAGCTCAGTTCTCAAACAATGCAGTAAGTAGTCTTAAGACTCACATATACATAAATGTGCCTCTAAACACCAGACTTCACTGAAAATTTTCAGATCAGATTTTCATTGCATGCACGATTTCAGGAACACTTTCAGAAAATATCACTTTGCCTGTCATCTTCTATAAAAAGCTATAAAATAGCAAATAGTATGATCTCTGTTTTGAAAAAGGAAAATTCACCATAAACCAATCAATAATTCCAGAAAATGTCATGCATCGATTCACAAAAGTTTTTATAGCGCTCTTTTAAAGACATATTAAGGCCACGTCTCTGTGTTCAACTGTCAGTGAGCCTCTTTTCTCATGGAACAATACATATGTGAAACTTATCAGTGAGACTTTTTGAACTAATATAAGACAGCTTCCACTCTGGACACTGCATTGGACAAAAACACTACATCATATATTGTAGGGGTTAAAAGAGAACCAAAACAAAGAAACTGTGATGTAATTGAGGTTAACTTTGTTTCTCCACCTTTTGGAAGATATCTAACCTTTGCAATTCCTGCTCTGTGAGCCCCCCGTGACTCCATATAGGCGATGTAGCGGCTGAAATCTCTGAATTCCTCCTTGGTTGGGTAGAAAGTCATGATCCTGAATACAGGATTTTGGGCTACCGAGTCTGAAGCCATTTCTGCTACTGGACCTGCGGCCACAAATCAGTACAAATGAAAGAGATTTTGTAAGCACAGAACAGAAAAATGACTGCGGTGTCTCTCAGTGTACACAAACATCAGAGGTCATAACACAAATCCTGGGGCACCTGGTGGTCTGGTAGGTAGAGAGATGCCCCAGTGATCAGAAGGTTGTGGGTTCAAATCCTAGGACTACTAGTGGCACCACTTAGGTAACCCTTTACCATGTTTTGTATTTACTTACAACATATAAATTTATGTGAAGGAATGTAAAGGACAAATATTGAAAACAACAAGTGAGTAAACATGTAATAACAATACTAAAAATTAAAGAAAGTCTCTCTGGACAATCCAACTTTCGCCAAAATAAGTACACAGTAATAACACAGGACTTCCTAAGACAACTAAATGGGACTGTTTAGAGTTATACTTACTTTTTAATTCAGGAAAACAAGGAAACACGATACAGAAAAAGTAAAAAGGTGACAGCAGTCTATAGAAGTGCAGTCTAAGCAATTTTAGCTCAGATAGTGTTGGTACTGCTGGTCCCTATTTGTATAAACAGATTTTCTGAATAAAATAAAAATCCTCTAAATTCGGCATATTCTGAAAAAAAAGTATATTTACAGTGTAATATTCCGATTAAACTTCTAAAAGCAAAGAGATATTTCCTGCAGAATAAGTAATAAACACACTATAGAGACAGAAAGCTAACTGACGTTAGCATGCTAATATAGCTGTCTGAATAAGCCCCGCCCCCAAGAAACCGATTAGTTCGAGCGCAAGGCAGCGCTCAAGTCTGCGTTTCTGGTTGGTGGAAATCCATGTCATTCAGAATAAGGGCCAATCAAATTCCAGTCCCGGAAAAACACATCACGGTTAGCAGGTTGTTTTCAAAAGCAACAAACTTTGGCTTGTGTGAAGTGATCAAGTGTAAAACAGTATGTTAACATCCACCTGCACGGTCCAGTGTTACTAGACTTGATGAAGGATGGTTAAATTAGTTATAATCAACACGAATAAGTGAAGTTCACGTTAGTTTCCCCCCCTAAATCTGACGTTTGGCGATGGTTAGCCCGTTAGCATAACAGTGAAGCGCCTCAATCTCACAAACAGCTCACAAAAGTCAGACTCAGCCTGAGGGGTGAAGCAGGAGTGAAGTCTTACGGCTCTCTGATGAGAATCTGCGGGCGGATCTTCTTCAGATCGTGCAGAGAAACTTAGCGCTCAGAGCGGGTTTCAGCGCAGAGAGAGAAGATCCTCCATTATTGTGACACACGAACACGCATGCGCAGTCAGACTGTTTACAGAGATGGAAGAAGGCGTTCCCTCTGACAACAACAACAATAATATTACTATTACAAATATTAAAAACAATTACAGCAGTCAGATTGTTTACATAGATGGAAGAAGGCGTTCTCCCTGACAACAACAACAACAACAACAACAATAATAATAATAATAATAGTAGTAGTAGTAGTAGTAATAATAATAATAATAATAATAATAATAATAATAATAATAATAATATTACCATTACAAATTTTTATAACAATTACAGCAGTCAGATTGTTTACATAGATGGACAAAGGCGTTCCTTCTGACAATAACAACAACAACAACAATAATAATAATATTAATAATACCAATAATAATGATAAAAATACAATGCAAATATGTGTAACTATTACATGAGTAGTTGCAAATACTGCAGTACTAGCTATAACAATATAATAACGGTAAAATACTGCTACTACTACTACTACAACTAATAATAATAATAATAATAATAATAATAATAATAATAATAATAATAATAACAATCATTATCATCATAAAAAAATCATCATAATAACATTAACAATACAAAATTATATCAAAATTATTGTAGTAGTAGCACATATAATAACAGTATAATATATATTTGGTTTTTTTGCTCAAGTCCATTGGTATTGGGTCAAAGGAATTAAACAAAAAATTAGAAACATCTGAGACAGGACAAAGCAACATAGAACTGCAACAATATACAACAACTAAAAGCACTCAGGGAGCAGTGTGTAGGGACAGTACCTTACTCATAGGTACCTCAGTGGTGCCACTAGCAGTCCTGAGATCTTTCTGAGAGCCTGAACCCACAAGCTTCTACCACCAAATGCCCCAGACAACGGTTTCAAACCGAGGACCTTTTGCGTGTGTTGCAAACATGATAACCACTACACTACAGACCCATGACAACATGGTGTCAATATCTCTCAGCTCTGTACAATTTATTAATGACAACTGCTTAATGAGAGAATGTATAGCACAGTTTATGACAAATAAGGCTGAATAGATACTACATACTTCTGAGGGTGAACCCAATGAGAGCTACCTTTTACACCTGTAACTAATTATAAAGTATCACAGCCAGAAAGAACAGGGTTCATTATAGGGGATCTATTATGCAAAGCTCACTTTAGTTATAATAGGTATAGGGGCTACAAAACCTGCTCACAAAATTACTCTCACATAAAAAGATATCACCGGCTTTATTTTTCACAGCTTCGGTCTCTTCAAAAAAAGAGCCGTTTGGACGACCTAGTGGGATGTCCCAGTTTGCATAGGATTTGCATAGAACCACCCCTTATCTGTCCACTAGCCTGTTGCGTGTCACCTCTTTCAGCAGTCATCTTGGGTCTTTTTTGTCTTGGGTTTTGTGATATCAGACTCTAAAAACGCACAATGCTATGTGATAATATATACAAACAAACTTGTGACACTTCCCGAAAGTGGAATAAAAATTAAAATATGTAATTTGGTAATTCTCTTGAATCTTTATTTAACAGGCAAAGGGACAAAGAAAAGATGTTCAGTGTTTCTCTGACAAATGTAATTCTCTTTTCTTTTAATTATTCCTTAACCATTTGGGAACGTCTGCAGTTTTGCCGTATACAAGATTTGAGCTGCAGTCTGTGGTCACTGTGGTCTGATTCTTCTCTTCATGATGTGGCAGACATTTTTAAAAGGAGACAGATCTGGACTGCAGGCAGGCTAGTCAAGCACACACACTCTATGTCCACGAAGCCGAGCTTTCGTAATTTAAACAGAATGGGGCCTGGCATTGTCCCTCTAAAATATACATGGAGTTCCTGGGAAAAAATCATCTTGACGGGAGCACGTCTCTCTAAAATTCCAATGTAAGATTCTGCATCAATGGTGCCTTCGCATATGTACAGATCCCCCACGTCATCGACGCTGAAGCACCCCCACACCATCACAGACGCTGTTTTTTTTGCACTTTTCACAGATAACAGTCTGCATGGTCCTTTCTTTTTGTTTTTGAAACATGGACTCGTCTGACAACTTTTCCATTGTCTTTCAATCCCTCTCAGATGTGCTCAGGCCCAAAGAACTCGTTTGTGTTCCTTCTTCTTTGCATTGAACAGTTTCAGGGAGCATTTCTTGATGCAGCGGCAGATTGTGTTCAGGGAAAAAGATTTCTCAAAGTACTCCCGAGCTCATGTAGCTATGAGAGTCACAGTAGGATGACCGTTTCTAATGCAATAATATCTAAGGGCTGTAAGGTCATTTAGCAGCTGTTTCCATCACTGGTCTTTATACACAGATATTCTTTTAAATCCCTGAATCTTTTCACAGTGATTTGAACTGAAGATGGCAACAAGCCTAAATCCTGTGCTCTCTTGCATTGTGAAACATTATTTTTAGATTTGTTACACAGGTCAACAGGTCAAAATCATCAGAGATCAGTTTCTCTGGGTTCTGTAGTGTTCTTCATGCTGATTTCAGATCTGCGTTTAGTTTTTCCTGCAGGTACAGTGTTTGTGATGAAGCTAGTTCTATACTGATCTCAGATCTGTGTGTAGTGTCTCCTGCAGGT
>JBBPDC010000109.1:2766680-2779839 GCA_037974485.1 Hemigrammopetersius urotaenia | reverse complement strand
AGAGAGGGAGAGAGGGAGAGGGAGAGAGGGGGAGAGAGAGAGAGAGAGAGGAAGAGAGGGAGAGAGGGAGAGAGGGAGAGAGAGAGCTTTTTTGAAGGGCTGTAAATCTGTACTTCTGTGGAATGCTTGGATTTTAAAAAAGAGAAACTTCTGGTGGAACAAATCCGCAGCACAACAAGCATCAAGACTCAATTACGTCCGTTCTGGATTTACAGCGACCTGGAGAGCAGGAAGTGCAAAATGGGGTTCTGGAATTCCGCAAAGGGTCACTTTGATTCTGGCTGTGTCTCAGACTGGGTACTTGCATAGAGTACTTAGTGCAAGCCGTACAATCAGGCTCGGTTCCAGAGCACAATTACTGAGGGTTTATTAGAAATGAATGAGGCTGTGCTGGCATCATGCCAGTAGTGATAGGCCTAATTAGCTGATAAGATAAAGGTGGAATAGTAACATAATTGAATTAATAGTTCGTCAAATTATCAAATTATATTGGATAAACTAATCCAGGGAAGGAATTTATACCCAGGAACACCGTGAATGGCTGTCTTTACTTTGGATATCACAAGTTCTTACCCATGTTGTTAAACAAAAATCCTGGCTACATGTCACAAACTCCCGTGGGTCCCTGGTCCCCATATTGAGAACTGTAGTGGATTATAGAAATAAATGTTACGTCAGCTAACAGACACCCATTCTGGCTAGCAATACAGTGGGAGGGCATTAAAGGGATGTCCTGCACACTCAGAGAGAGTGAGACCACTCATGTACACTTGGACTCCCTGTGACAGATGGGGGGCATCACCACGTGTGATTGAACTTGTAATCTCCTTCTGTTAGGCCCCGGCCAATGTTTGTGGAAGCCTTGAAATAACTGTTAGATACCAGCAGATAATGCTGTAAACACAGGTGCACTGTCTAACGTACAGGAGAGCACAAACACATATAAAGGGACGCCTATCCACACAGTCAGATACACACGTGAACACGCACTACTGTCATCCACTTCCACATAACCAGCCACATTCTCTCTCATTATCTTTTCCTGTTCTCCGTGCAGTTCGGTACATATGCAGCATTTCCCACCCGGTCTGTTTATCTGTCCCTGTCTGTTAGCTTCTCCCTCTCCCCCCCTCTCTCCTTCCTGGTAAACGTCTGGAGCAGAATGTTCCTGCAGAAAGATTCTCTGTCTGTCAACACGACTCTGCACAAGCTGGCTGCTTTTGCTTTCTGCATGCTGCCAAGCACGAATGACAATGAGAGAAAAGAAAAGTCTTGAGTACAGCTGTTTTCTGTGAGTGCTTACATGGCAGTATGTGTGTGTGTGAGAGAGAGATATAGACAGAGAGAGAGAGAGAGAGAGAGAGAGAGAGAGATGCTACATGCCTAAATTTGTGTCTACAGTGGCAGGTTGGGCCCACCTGAGAGAATGTTTGCTTTTCATACATAAACACTCTTATTTTACAGTCAGATGTAAACGTACAACCCCCTTATTCTATGCATATTTTGGTGCCCGAATTCTATTCATTTGCTTCTGGACATCACAGACTTCAGAAATAATTTACACCAGTCGTCTAATTTATACCAGGATGCCTCCACTAAACCTGAATCTATAAACCTGCTTATAGTGGGCATGCCCAGACTTTAGACGGCCGCTGTGGGTGTGTGAGAGAGAGCATGTGCGTGTCCTGACCTTGAACTCCAGCTCCATAGCTGTGACGGTCTCTCCGATGGGCACCTGTGTGAGTTTTTGGATGTGTGTGTAGAGGCTGCGGGCCGGAACCTCAGTGTGTCCACAGGTGGCAGCCTCCAGGAGGGCTTCATGAATAAACACGTACTGATCCTCCGTCTGCACCATGTAGTTCCTCTGAGCTCGCATGCAGGTCACATGACCGTAAATATCCACTGACTTCTCATGCTTCATGCGCTCCAACATGGCATCAATCACAATGAAGCAGCCTGTCCTTCCAACACCCGCACTGAGGGAGAAACACACACACACACACACACACACACACCATTGAAAAGAGGGCTTGTTTTCCCCTAGAAGTCATAGCTATCATTGAAAATGCAAAGGCATGCTGAAATGTGTGAATATGAATGATTTCCCAGTAGTAGCTAAAACAGAAACATTCTGAGAAAAGGGCAGATTATCAAATCTTAAGCCACACCAGAAGAGAATAAAAGGACATATTTTATATAGATTTCATGCTGTATTTTTTACATGAATAACATCACAACAAACAAAAACCATCAGATGTGCTAACCGAGTTCACACATGGGCAGAAGAGTGTGTGTTTACCTGCAGTGAACCATCATTGGTCCTGCGTCTGGGGGGTTGCAGGCTTTAACCCTGCGCAGGAAGGCCAGGATCGGTGTAGGATATTCGGGCACGCCGTGGTCCGGCCAGGCCATAAACTGGAACTGCCTCACCTCTCTCTTCTCACTGGAGCCATTCTTTATTGAGAGATAATAATAATTATTATAATAATACGAGTAATAATAATAATTCTAATATTACTAATAGTATTAATAGTATTACACATATCACTTACTCTCTCGCAATTTTTCAAACCTGTCCTCCTCCCCAACTCTTTCACTCCCTCCATCCCCCTTTCAACACTCTCGCTCCTTTATTACCTCCAACACTCTTTTACTCACCGACTGATTCATCCACTCACAAAGTAACTCAATCACACTCTCACACACCCACTCACTTACACACTCACCCTCCCACCCCCTCACTCCCTCCCTCACTGTTTTGAGAGTGACGTTTTTACCTTGTACAGAGCGAATGTTCTGACGCTGTAGGTGGCGAGCTCCACAGTGTCCAGCATGCTAACCTGAATCATCCCATACGTCTCCGTCCCTCTACTAGGCCAGTACTGATCACATTTCACCTACAGGGCAAAAACACATAAACGCACACACATCCTTCAGAGGTAGCTAAAGCGAATGGAAAGAGACTCTTTATTGGACCCCTTACATGTGCAATTTTTGTAAATATCACAAAGTAAATATACAAAAGTAAATAAATAAATATAATTTATTGGTAAGCTCATAACATTGTTTTCTGCCCTTTATATCCTGTGAAGCTTTCATGTGTTTTGTGCACGTGCTGCAACTATTGAATACTTTCTACGTTCAAACATTAAATCAAATCCTACGTTAAATGTCATAGTTCAGCTCAATATGAGGAAAACAAAGTTTAGGACAACCAGAAAGACTACCGAGTTTAAACTGACAATGAAGATACGCAAGTCGTGTACTCAGATGAATTATTAGCCGTCAAGAAATACACACATAAGATCAGAACTGTCCAGTCTATGAACTGTTCTGTGCAGGTGAACCTGGACAAGGTTCCAGGTTCTGACTGCCATATTTCATCTTTTTCAACAGTTTTCTAGGCCAAATATTCTCTTATTCTCTTTTGTTCGGTTTCAGTGCAAAATTTAGCTCTGTTCTCTCTGTCCATTTTTGTAGAAAACCTTTAATGCCGTGTTAGAATGTGAGGTGATTCAGGCATGAAGTATCCACAGTGCTACTTGGTGAGGTATATTTAAAAAACACAAAGCTCAGATACCAAACATGTCTATTCCTTTAATTACGGACACTTCTTGCTACACTGAGACAACACAAAAAGACACACAGATCAATGTGTCATTATTAATTGCAGCCCAGCTCTTTCACACCATACCATGCTGTAAAATATGCCTTTCACCCCTGACCTGCTACCTCACGCTCTCACTCCAGAGCACAGATGGACTATGAGAAGAGAGGAATAGTAACATGCACTCATAATGACAGCAGAATTTCTGGCACACATTAGGTTAGGCATGATTTTTTCCCATGAAAATGTTGACTTTCCTAATCAAGCTAAAGAGAACAAACCTTGCTGAACAAATGAAGGTCGATTTATCATTAACTTTAATGCATCGGCCTGAAGGTCGCAATACACTGACTTTGTTCAAATCTATTATAACTGTAACTAAAATAAAAAGGCTAAAGACCTTGTAGGCAACTCAGTCACATTTAGCAGACAAAACAGTCGACACAAGGGGACCTTATTAGCATTCAAATGAAAATCCCTGGCCAAGACTGCAAATGCTTCTTTCACCTTCATCTCTAACGTAACTAAACTGATGCTCTGGATAAGAGCGTCTGTCAGACCCAAACCAGAGGTATAAATAGCTTTTGGTGATTCATAGAGGAAACATTATTTTGCCCTTGATTTATTAATATTAATTCCTCCTGATAATTAGGTCTCCACATCACATGATATTAATACTGGGAAGCTGGAAGGGTGAAGGTTTTCTCTGAGACACATCAGGAGCCACTGCATCTGTACAAGCTGCTGCACTCAACAGACTTGGAGGAGAACAATAACTATTACAGTGTATATTCACTCTAAGGCTAGATATTCCATATGCTCCCAAGACACTTCCATTTCATTTTAAACATGTATAATATAAAAGTAAACCCATATCCATACTCTACAGCTTACACTGAACTCCTGCAGCACCTCTGTATAGACTGTACTGTAATTCATGCACTGACTTTTTCTTTGGTATAAACTGGGTAAATACAGTAATAAATTCATTTAATTTACCGTAATACAAATATAGGGCTTTAAAAAGAACAAAACGAAAAACATGAGAACACTGGAGCCGCGGACGCCGTTCTTTGTGTTTCTCTCCACAGAACCAAAACATTTATAGTTATTTCTTATACAGAAATGTGGGTGAATATACATTCATGTTTATGCTACAAAATTAGTTCATGATATTTGTCTTAATAATTTAGCACTAACATACATGATATATATTGACACAGAAAAGCTGACGTCCAGGCCTTGTCCTCGTGCTGAGTTATTTATGTTAGGGCGCGGTGCTTTGCAACCCAGCAGGAGGATGAGGGGGTGTGGCCACCGAGGCTCGGGCACCACAAAAGCAAAAAAAAATGTGGAGGATATCTGCAGTTTCCATGTTTGTGTGGGGGTTTCAGCGAAAGAAATCTGCAATGGACTGAAACCGCACCTGCTAAAGTGGGGGTTTATATATATATATATATATATAAGGGGCTGTTATCACTGTTAACGTGCTGCGTCAATGTGAGACTCTTAAAAACAATCGACTAAAAAAAAATCAGCTTTAATTTATTCCGAAAAGATTTCCGGAAAGAATTCCGGAAAGACAAGGGGGGCTTAGCCCCCAGGGTTGTAGGAAGGAATTAGGAAAACCTTTCCTTTCACTTAAGGAAACAAAAGTTAAGCAGTGAACAGTTATGGACACTCATAGTATTGTTCTGTTGAACTGAGTACAAACGGCGCTTTTTTTATTTAAGCTGTCCTAGGCTGGCGGAGAGAATGAACTAGAAGTTGTTTGTATATTTTACATGCGCACCGCGATGTTTGTGGGTCGTCGTCTCAGTAGCGTCTCACTAGCACCTCCTACAGGACAGACATATTACTAAACGGGCTCCAGGTGCTACTCGCTAACAAGTGCGTATCTGCGCTCAGTGATATCTTGTATGAAATGTTTGGATATATAATTTAAAAATAGTAGAATAATGACTATATATTTAGGGTGGCTTGAGATCATTTTGGGGGGGCGGGGCTTCAGACCTTCGGCAGAATTCAAATGAGCCATTTTAATCCAGATTAATTCCAAGATTACAGTGAGATTAATCTAGATTAATATATATATTATTTATATATTTATTAATATAACATATATATTAATATTAAATACTTTAGTGGAAATTCTGATAACAAATGTGTGTGTGTGTGTGTGTTTGTGTGTACACTCACTCTACACTTCTCCTCCAGCTTGGTCATCATGACGATGGTGTTGGTTCTCTGCTCCCACACCATCCTCCAGAAATCGCTGAATGTTTCGGGGAGAGGACCCTGCGTGCCAATGTATGCGTTCTGTTTCCTATAGCCATCAATGTAGTTAGCATTGATGTAGTCACTCCCCGGCACACCTGCACACAGAACACACACTGTTAACACTCCGCACACACCAGCTTACAAAGCCTCTCACAGCACACCAGCTTACAAAGCCTCTCACAGCAGGCAAAGATCTGTTATTATTGTGAAAGTGGCACTTGCTGCTACGCTGAAGAAGAGGCTCGGTACTGACCGTCGATGGGGGTCAGGATGACTCTGGAGTGATCGTAAGCGATGACGTTTGCATAGCGGTTCTTTGGCTTGTTGACCTCTAAGTTGGAGTGCTCCCAGGTGAACTGCTGGCCAGGATCAATTGACTGGACAGAGGGAATAAAGAAATAACACTTTATAAACACGATTCATCATACACTGCCTCTCAAATGCAGCACTGAGGCCAAAATACTCTTGAGCTAAGACAGAAAAACACTCATACTCATACCTAGAAAATAGAAATATGAACAATACAGTACAATTACAAAAACATTTGAAAGCAGTAGCACTCATGGCTTAAGCACATAAGTCTTTTTACCTGAATTGTGTTTAATATGTTAAGCTGATAAACATAAATATGCTTGTTTATTTTAGAGCCTGACAGATTTACAGTATTGCCCAAGACTGACGAGCCACGCCATCATCATTATCTCACAGCTGATGTGACGATATCGAGTAAAAACCTCGAACAGCTGCCAGCCCTCGGTCACCCTTTCCTCAATTGTACTACAGCAACACCTGCTGACCTGGTGACAAAACACCACCTTCGTTAGAAAACCAGAAACACCTACAGTGTTTGCACCTCAAACCTAACCTATAGCATGAGAATAACATGATATTACATTACACTTTTTACCGTATATGCAGAGAACCGAGAAAAAATAAACAACAGAAACCCAATCTGCCCAAGCACTGAAATATTTATGTTGTTTAAGACTTATTTGAGTTTAACAGCTGAGAACTAACAGTGATATTATGGACTACTGGACTAAAACTATTGGATGATTAAATACAAATCTAAAACACACATATAAAAATATATTCTGAATGACTCAACTGTAATCCCTTTACTGTATTCGTCACACCTGCAGGGCTCCAGTTTATACAGGTTAGTAAGTACATCTTGATAGTTGCCCGCCAGAGCTGCTGCTCACAGCTACATTAAATACATCGTTACTATATTTCTTCCTGACTGAAGACTATGGGTGAAGCTTTACTCAGACTCCACTAGACTTTAGTCTGACATAGATGCCCACCTTTATCTTCCACACACACCACAGCTCGTCTCCTAACAAATGCACCCTGACCCCGGTCTGCTCTCGGCCGCCTCTTGGGCTGACCCCGGCTCTATTCTGCCGTAATGAGGTAAAGAGGGTAGAGCTGGTGAAACTGTGTGACAGTCTAGTGTCAGCAAATTGCCTCATTCAGAATAAACACACACACACACACCCACACACACACACACACACACACACACACAATAACCTCTGCTGATTCTACAGAGTTCATAATCCCTATGACGGCTGTAACTGAACTATTCTTAGCTAAAATGCAGCAGGATGGAACAAAAGCTTTTCTTATATAATGGAGAACATAGCTGTTTATATATAAAGTGACCAATATAAAACATGTAGGCAGCTGGAACAGCAGTTGACTGGCATGTTTAGGCCTCGCAAGTTTAAATGGCGGTTAACTGATATTCAAATAATTATGATGAACAGTTGAATTGCCTTGTTTTACTTGTATTTTAATGCTACGATTAAAATACAAACCTAAATTGGCCAAGGTGACTGATTTGCCATCTTACTTCCCAACAGTTCATACTTACTAACTCTCAACTGATGTCAGACACAGCTCAGGTAAACAAACATGACTCACTGCTGCCCTCTGTAGGATGCAGCAATTGCCAGAAATTAGAATTTTTTTGTAAGAGTCATGTTGCAGGTGGCGGCCTTGGGACACAATTTATATTATAACTTTAACACGAGAGTTGATTCTTTTATCAGACACTTTAAAAAAAGCATCTATACTTTGCGTGCTGTAGTTGCACGTCAATATCTAACCTCATAAAGGTAACCGTTTGCCCTCTTGGCTTGATTTTGCCCCTACTCAGCACCCCTCTAGTACTCGTGGGCATCATTACTACCTACTATCTATCTCGTACAAATCAATTTGGTCAGTTGTGACTTGAAATCTGAACACTGAAGTCTACAAATCTGATTTATAACAACAAATCCAATTTCCTCTGCAGAGATATAGCAAACAGAGCAGAGGCACTGAAAATGCATCAGAGCAACACAAACTAGGGGCTGGAAAAACAAGAATGGTGAGCAACGCCAAGACAGGTGTGATGTCCCGCCATTGTGTATTTTGGATGTTTTGGACTTTTATTTTAAAGTGTTCATTCTGTGTTATTTCTGGTAATCAGTCACGGCTGTATTGTGTTTAGATTTAAGTGACTGGTCTTGGTCATTTTCATTCTAATCAGGGTCCAGCCTTACCAGCAAAGGGCCAGTTCCATCCAGGCAGGAGCTCACCACATAAAACTAATCTGTTTAATGACCAACACCAATTGCTGCCACAGGAGGAATGAAATTTGATATTAATCCACCCCACCAAACCTGTCTTGGGTGAGCATCTACATTAAAAAGCTAAAGATAAACAATATGGAATGTGCAAATAAAGATGACCATGGAAGGTGGGGCGGTGCCAGTGTAAGAAAATTCAGCATAGGCTCTATGACACATGCTAACAACACCTTATCATGTCTGAATAAACAGGAGTTTTACCATTAGCTTGTTTGGAAGTCGGATAAACCAAGGCTCCGAAAGCCCCAGTCTGTAACTGCTGAAGCAGGAGTGCGGCTGTTCCAGCTCCAACTTCCGTAGCTTTGTTATGTCCTGAACGCTTCTGTTCGCACCAGATAAACAGCCTTTCAGCCAGTGGTTCCTGACTGCAGCTATGAAACCCTTAAATCTGGACGGTGGGGATTCTAGAGTCTTTTAGCTTTTCTTGACCCCCTGGTGCTTGGAGGCTGCGAATTATGCTGAGGTTGTGGGCTGGGGTGCCAGGAGGCCAACAGGGACCCCTTTACTAAACCGCCTGATTTTTCTGTCCTGATGGTGTGCCTGTAACTGGTTGTATTATTGTCAATCTGCTATCCTTTTTTACTGACGTTACACATTTACATCACAATTACACAAGCTATAATCCCACTGGATCAGTTTATCAAAGGAATTGTAATACATTTCAATTGTTGCCATTTTGATTAAATATTCACAGCCAGAAGGCAACAAATGACCACGGTAACTGATGACAATGTGTTTACAACATCATGCTACATTAAATAGCGTGGATTGTTGTCAAAACCACCCCAGTGCGAGAAGTCATGAAGATGTTTATCCAAATAGGACTGAAAGGATAAGAACTCTGCTGAGTTTGTTAAAAAAAAAGAGGCAAAAAACCAAACTAAACAAAACTATAGCAAGTAATCTGGCCTTTAAAAAGAGGGCATACAAGGGAAGGGAGAATGGGATAAAAACACTGACCTGGTTGATCTGGATGGTAATAAAATCACACAGTAGCAGAAATTGCTTATGGAAATTTAATCACATCTAAATAAGGCTGTAGCGATGATCGAATTACATTTAAATTCCATTTTGATTTGGTTTCTGCACCTTTTACACTTGTTTTGACGTCAAACGAGGGCAACACAATTTAAGTCAAAAGAATTACGTTTAAACTGTGACATCCAGAACCACATGTCTTTCTACGAGACTCCGATTTCTAAGATTAAAGTCATTTTTAAGGGTACTGCGTATTTTTCCCATCACTATTTCTCTTTCTTACACCTCTTTCTCCCTCTTTCAAGAGCCTGCTATAATAACGGCAGTGTTTGAGAGGTGGGCTACATATCTTATTTAACAGCCCGTTAGGTAAAGCTTCCTGCATCACACACTGACAAATCACAGGCATTATTGCTAATGCCTCGGCTTGACAGACTGATGTGTTATTTCAACACTTCTCCTTTCTCCTTCTATCGCTTGCACCTCGCCTCATTCTCTGATAATTCCATTCCTCCAACACAAGGGCATTTCTAGGATTGCAGGGCTACACAGAGGCCACAATTACTGCTGAGGGGCAAAATTACCCCTTGAAGGTCACAGAGTTCCCCGGTGGGCAGGAAAAACATGCGCACTCTTAATTGCCCTGGAATGACCATTCACAAAACAATGGGAAAGAAGAGAGATTTAAAGCTTAAAAGTCAAAACTAAGTCCTTTAAACCACTGCTTTTAATCATCTCAACTCCACAACAATGATGAAATGGATGCCAAGCCGCGTTTTTCACCTTACAAGCTGCTTGGAGTTTTGAGTGATAGAAGAGAGGCGCTTCAAAGGGCAAATTCGATTTTACTGCACGTTTTGACATACACTGTGAAGCAAAATGATCAACTGAGACACAGATGCGATGTGGTCAGCTATCCTTCTCTAACCATATTGCTATCTCTCAGTCATGTCACTTTGCTTTATACAACATCAGAAAAATCAGGCCATACCTGACTATGCCAAACAACTCCTAATACAAGCCATGGTTATCTCTCGCCTCGATTACCGCAGTGCCTAGTGGGTTCAATTGGGTCTCCTGGCTTGTATGATAAGACCCTTACAGCTGGTCCAGAACTCAGCAGCTCAGCTTGTTTTCTACCAACCCAGAGGGTCGCATGTCACCCCTCTGCTAATTGACCTACATTGGCTGACCATGGCCGCCTGAATTACATTCAAGTCACTAACTCTTGCCTACAGAGCGACAGCTGGGGCTGCACCCAGCTACCGTAATCCCATCCTTCAGTTCCAACTCCCTGCCTCCTGCTCCTCCAAGGCACATCGTCTGGCTCTGCCATCCCTACACACAAGGCAAACCCAGTCCAGACTCTTCTCTGTTGTAGTTCCCTGCTGGTGGATTGAGCTGCCTAGGAATCCTTCCCTAGCTTCAAACACCTCCTGAAGACTCATCTGTTCAGAGATCATCTCCTCTTTGCACTATCTATCTTCCTGCACTACTTCTACATGAAGATGTTAGCACTTAGAACTCTTCTCTGTTTCTCACACTGTAAGTAAAAATCCTCTGTGAATGTAAATGAATGTAAAGTAATGCAAAAGGCATGAAGAAGTATCCCCAGACGTCTAATTGGCACAATTTTCCACTTGCTGCGGATGTAGTCGAACAGCCGAGACGCGTTTCACAGCACTGGAGATATGAAGTTAATGTTGCTTATAGCAGCCTATAAAAATGAACAAGACTTTACTTATTATATAGTGCACAGTTTAGGTTTGCCTCATAAAATAAACATTGGCTATTTTCTTTCAAAAAGCATTTTTAAACATTTCCATATCAGATAGAATTATGCCTGCAAAAGTGCTGACTCACTACCCTGAAGTCTGGCACCACTGCTGTGGTGTGTGTGCCTCCCACAGCCTCAGTCTTTCTACCAAACCCAGCCAACGATCGTTTGCCAAACGTTCGCTTGTCTGAAGGAAAGGAAAAGTTGAGCTGTGCCCTTTTGTCCTGTACATAAGCACCCAGTGTTCGTTTTATTCTCTCAGTGACTTGCATTTGGAGGTCAGAGACAGCGAGTGATGTAGCTGTACTGTTTACCGCCAGCTCTGCGAGGCTGAAGCTCTGCAGAAACAGGCTGAGGTGAGCTCCCAAATTCTCACTGATTTATCCTCGCTGAAAATCACCACTTTAAATGCAAATGATTGGCCTTTGTAGAACATCAGCAAGCAATAGCGCCCCAGTGGCTTCTATAGTAGGGGGAAATATTTCTAAAGATGGTGAAGCCGTAATGCGCTCTTCAGCAGTTTCCGACAGAGGCTGCACATACTAACAATCACCACTAGTTGGAGCTGTGGGAAATAGCAGATCAGGTAGGAAAAGTGGGTTTTTTTATTACCGAAATTCTTTTCTACTTGTATGATGTTCACTTTTAAACAGTGCCTGTGTGTTGTAACTGAGTTTCCAAAAAAAAGCACAATACACAACCCCAGCTGACCAATCAAGGATAACTTCTTTCTACTCAGTCACTGGTCCAACATGGATAAAAAGTGGGTTCTGGATGGTTCCAACATCTGTTTTCAAACACCTGGAAGTCACCTGGACCACTTCACCACAATCTGAATGGGATTGTCTTACTATCTTTATTCTTCACAAAAGTTTCCTTGGGATATATATAGCTCCTTCTTATCTTCTTATCTCTTGAGTAAAAAACTGGTCACTACAATTTGTGACAAAAACAACTAAACCATTAAGACAAAGAAATATGCACTGATTTCTTCTTTGTGTTCTTTACATAAGAGCTGTAGAAACAAATTGGAGGCAGATTTACATGATTTTATAGTCTATACTGCAGTCCTGGAGGGCCGTGGTCCAGCAGGTTTTGGTGATTTCCCTGCTCAGAAACACTTGGTTCGCCAGTTAACTGCCAGGTTTGGTAGATGTGTTTGAGGAGGAGAACCATTAAACTGTGCTGGACCGGAGCCCCAAGACCCCCAAGACCGGAGTTTGACACCCCTGATCTATGCTTTGCCCTTACATTGGTCTAGAGGGGGGTTTTCCCTCTCTGTGTTGAAATAAAGGATACATTTACAAAACTTTGGAGGCTATAGTTTGGCAAAAGACAGGTTTGCTGACCGTTAAAAGTTATAGTAGTTGAAGAGAGAAAGTGTTTGAAGCAGGAGAGGTTTGGCAACTTACATATTTTTTAATATTTAATAGGCGACACATTGAAATATTAGGGTCATTTCCTTATAAAGGTACATATAACGCCATAAAACACAGCAAGATACCGTCCAAAAAGAGAAGTCCCATATTGTATATTTACAATGATAAGAAGTATGAAAATGAAAAATATTTTTCTCATCAGACAAATTTAAGCATAATTTGGGGTTTGCTATTTTGGACAGATTAGGAGAACAGTATATGGGACAGAAAGAGACCTCTCTTGTCACGGTTCGGTCAGCGGCCGTAGTGGTCCGCTGCTTTTCTGTTGTTTTTGCCATGTTGTTTAATGACAACCAGGCCTCAACCCGCATCTCGGACTGTCTGCCCGATATTTCCTCTTGGATGGCGGCCCACCACCTCAAGCTGAACCCTATCAAGACCGAGCTCCTGTTCATCAAAGGGAGTCCGTCACCAAGCCATGATCTCACCATCTCTTTTG
>JBBPDC010000109.1:2681745-2693175 GCA_037974485.1 Hemigrammopetersius urotaenia | reverse complement strand
AATAATTGGGATTAGCATTGCACCTCCTACCATGCTCAAAACAGGGGAAGAGAGGAAGAGAGAGCGTAGCCTGCAGGATTCTCTCTCTTCTCGAATATTCGACCAATTGTCGTTTCATATTCGATTACGTCGAATACTTCGAATAATCACGGCAGCACTAGACGTGTCCAAGAATATTGGCAAACGCCTATGCAAAGGTCCACAGACAGGCAGCAGTATAAAATCAGTCTTACGATGAAAAGATAATGGGGTAACCTTGTTAAAGTTTTTTGTACCAAAAATTTTAAAAGTTGTCTCTTGTTATATGTTCATGCCAGGCAGCCTGCCACTACTACGCAGAGGGGGAACCTCAAGGCCTTCTGACTTAACAATTTCTGACAATTCCTTCATTATAAAGTCTTGAAATAGTTAGTATTTTTTTTCCAGTGGTTTCTAGTTAGATGCAGTAAGTAAGCTCTTATTGGTTCCACTGTGTCAGATTCACAGCTAACATAAACAGAGAAAGTGGAGACACGTTTTGTATGGATGGTCCTCAAGGCGTTTTGGAAGTCGTCCTAGCTGCCAAAGAGTAGCGAAGAAGCCACAAGGTAAACAAACTGAAATCACACTGTATTGACAAAAGTATTGGGACATGTCTGTTTTTCATGGTTTGGGCTAGACCCCTTACTTCCAGTGAAGGGCTTAATCTTAATGCTTCAGTATACCAAGACATTTTGGACAACACCATGCTTCCAAAGACAAGG
Source organism: Hemigrammopetersius urotaenia (assembly GCA_037974485.1). Taxonomy (NCBI): domain Eukaryota; kingdom Metazoa; phylum Chordata; class Actinopteri; order Characiformes; family Alestidae; genus Hemigrammopetersius; species Hemigrammopetersius urotaenia. The sequence continues at coordinate 2,692,432 of JBBPDC010000109.1, read as the reverse complement.
CTGGATGAGATCAGTGTGGAAGAACTTGACTGGCTGCACAGAGCCCTGACCTCAACCCCTCCAACACCTTTAGGATGAACTGGAACAGAAATAGACTGAATATCAGTGTCTGACCTCATAAACACTCAACAGAATGAATGGGCACCAATTTTCACAGAAACTCTTGTGGAAAGCCTTCCAAGAAGAGTGGAAGCTCTTGTAGCTGCAAAGGAGAACCAACTCCTTATTAAAAAAAAGTGTATGCATTCAAATGTGATTCACTGTGAAGAAACAAAGAATCTGATTTGCAAAGATATGTCTTATTAATTAAAGGATTTCATTAAAGTTTATGCATTCGAATTCAATATCATTAATGTCTCTACTGATGTAATGGTCAGATATCCCAATTCTTTTGCTTGTATAGTGTGTGTTAATCTGTCAGTTACAACACATTCACAATGCCGTTAGCTTAGCCTTAATACGAGAATCCCATGCGGGATAATTGTGGCCTCAACAGAAGGCCTAGCTTAGTCACAGACTGCCACTTCTGTTACTACAGGTATCCATGGTTATGTCTAGAACGGACTCTGGTGTGTGTGTGTGTGTGTGTGTGTGTGTGTGTGTGTGTGTGCTTGATCAGTATAACAGAAATGCACATTGTGTAAAGCTCCAGACAGAAATGTATTGTTAGATTGGTGTGTATTGAGGGTGTTGGGAGGATGCGCCATTAGCTCCCCACAGAATGCATTAACATTTCCCTTCCTCTAATTACACACGCTCGCTCTCCAGCACGCTCTGGGATAATTAAGGGGCTGTCACTTTGGCTGGCAACACACACGCGCACACACAAAACACACACATCACATCTCTCATGGCCCCCTGCATGCCTGACCTCCGCTGGTATCTGCACTTGACAAAAGCGAACATGTCCCTCATTTGTGAGTGTTGATCTGAGGACGCGTGAGAGCTCAACACTCAGCAAACAAGAGCGCACTTCCAAAACAACTTCAGCCACACGAAATCTGCTCAGAATGCCAAGTATGGAGGGAATCAAGGCTACACAAAAATGGTTTCTACACCATTTGTAATATTGATATAAATAGACTGTATTTTTTTATTCATATGATTCTTTTATTTATGTTATTCTCTCCCATTTTTACTTTAGATTTGGTACATTTCTGAACCAGGATGTGTTTTTCTCAGAGTACAGGAGGTCCTCGAGTTCCATCGACAGTGATGGAACACGAATTTTGATGTAAGTTGAAACACACCCTGGTCTAAGTCTCTTACCGTTCCTAACACTGTAAAATCATACAAAAACAAATAAGCCACAGGAAAAGGAAAACTCCCTCACTTCCACCGCACTCAACCAAACTAGTTCACCCAGTTAGTCCGTAAGTACGAGGCTAACGGTGTAAGCCGAGTGGGAGTGGGAGTGAGTGTTGTAACCTCGAAACGTCATATGTTGAGACCGTTGTAACTCGAGGACTACATTGTAACTATATTATTATATTGTATAATACTATATTATATTACTATATTGTAACTATATTATTAATAAGGGTGTTCATGAGTAGTTTGCCCCTTCTATGCTACAGTAACAGCCTTTATGTTTCTATGAAGGTTTTACACCAGATGTTGGGACAGTAGAGGTTGAAAGATTGCCAAAAGGATTTGACAGCGGTCAGCCACAATAACATTAGTGAGATCAGGTATTGATGTCGAACGATTAGTTCTGGAGCACAAATTGGGTTTACAGTCCAGTGGTGTTGGGGTTTAAACCCCTCGTGCTGATGCTGGCATTGAGCTTGGTGACCTAAGGCTTGTGTACTTCAACCCCATCCAACACCTTTGGGATGAACTGGAACGGAGTTTGCAGCCAGTGCCTGACCTCATAAAAGCTCTACAGAATGAATGGGCACAGAAATTCCCCACAGAAACTCCAAAAACTTGTGGAAAGTCTCCCAAGAAGAGTGGAAGCTGTTCTAGCTGCAAGGGGGGACCAAGTCCATATTAAAGTCAATGTGTTTGAATGCAAGTCCCTGTTGGTGTAATGGTCAGGCGTCCCAATACTTTAGTGCAATAGTGTATACTCATTAACATCAATGACATACTTTCTAAAAGTACTGCGCAAATGAAACTGAACTGAAATCTAGTCATTTAAAGTGCTTTTACCCAAGTGTCTTTTTGCTAAATCAGGAAGAACACGAAACACATTTCGCAGCATTATAATCAAAATGGTGTGTTGTCCATGACTAGAAGAAGTCAGTAAGCAACTGAATTACTGGAATACCTGAGCAGGGCAGGAGCTAGTCATCATTCTCGGAACGCCTTACACAGACCCACACAGTGTTATCAGTAAGCACAGATGAAAGACCCTTCCTCTTACTCCCAGTGATTCACACAGCCTCTATTCCACCGCGCTCCAGCACTAAAGGCCACATAAAAAACTCAGAAAACAAAACACATCAGGACCAAAGCTTCACCGTAGCTCAGTATTACTAGAGTTTTACAGTGCAGAGTTTGGACAAAAACCCTACAACCATCTTACTGTCTTTTCAAATTCACATCAAAGGTAAGACGTGTCTATCAGCGCAATGCCACTAGATTTCCTTTCACACCGCCCCACAATTTTATCAGGCAGAGCACAAAAAAAGAACGATCCTATGCTAATGATTCACACCAGTGCTATTCTGTCACTTTACATAAGAAAGCAGTACTAGTTCAGGGTTGCCAACTGGGAATAAGTGAAACATGCATGTCTGTTCAGCAGATAAATAATGTAACTTTCAACTTGCCTGTAAAGAAGATGTAGAACAATTTGATGCTCTAGATCTATTTAAGCAGTTTAATTACACTCTCTTTGTAATTAAACAAGTGTTAAATACTGATATCAACTTTAAAAAAGTGTTTTGTGACATAATGTGATGTAATGTATTTATAGTGAGTAAATCGTTATATTGTTGAAGTATGGAATCAGATTTGTGCCAAAATGTTCAAACAAAACTTCCCTAATATCAAACAAAATTCATTCAATATTCATTCTCGCCTGTGTGGACTCCCATACGTGATCCTGACTGGCGGCAGTTGCTGCTGTCCATCTTAGAAGCCCACGTATCAAAAAAAACCCCTGCGTATCTCGGGGCACGGAGCTGTCACTCAAATACCTGCTGGCAAATGAGTCAAAGCCCCGCCCACACGAGAAATCTGTGCCAGAACTGCGAACGAATTCTCAAGCAGCGAAAACGTAAAACGGGGCGGAGTGACTGAAAAGCCAGCAGCGAAACTGAAAAACTAGCGGCGAAATTGAAAGTTTCACAGGCGAGAACGAATACTGAATGAATTTTGTTTGATATCAGGGAAGTTTTGTTTGAACGTTTTGGCACAAATCCGATTCCATACACATGAACCTTTTTTTTGATGCATTTTGGCATCAAAAAAAGTAAGAAAACACCAAAAATCAGACATAAATCTATCACTACATAATGTAATGTTAATAATGTTAATAATGGAACTAGCTATATAATTATCAATCTTAAATATCTTAATTATAAAAAAAATAATCTTTATATAAATATTATTTTAAATAGCAGAGCAAAAGCCAGTAACTCTGGACTTCACATGCATACATTTGTTTGATATGGGCCTCTGAAAACAGGCTGATGGCTAAAAATGTTCTGACCCTGCTTTGTCTGTTCATTTCCATGCTAAGTTGGACCTGTGCTCCTGCTGTCTGATATAACACCTGTACAAGATCCTGATAGAGTTATCCCACTGTGGCCATACCAAGCTCCAGCGGGAAGCTCCTGAATCTAATTTGCTTCTACCCGGTTGGTTATTAGTCTTCAGTAGCACCAGATGTGTGTCCTGATGAGGCACACACAGCCACATCGGCATCCTGCCTGTAGAGTGCAGCGAACAATTCCATCAGGTTTGAAGAGGAATCAAAAATGAACACAAATTACAATGTGTGCCGACATCCATTTATCCAGAAGCACTTTATTTACAGCCTTTTATTCTCTTTATGCAGAGGCATCAGGGACATCATAGAAAAGGAAGTCTTTTATACACCCTAAGATAGAGCGCTCACATAAGAGAGGAGAAAAAAACACTGCGCAAAATTGGCTGTAAAGATCGTCTTTGATGTTTCTGACTTTTGTTCATATTTGATATCAACGTAAGCTGAACATCAATTTTAAAAGTGTTTAAAGGTTTCTGCAGCTCTTAATGCAAGCATTTTTTGAAAGCGATTACAGTGGACTAGAGCAGAAAGCCATCCCTGTCGAGTTACATGGACAAAAGTATTGGGACATACCTGTTTTTCAGGGTTTGGGCTCGACCTCTTACTTCTAGTGAAGGTCAATCTTAAGGCTTCAGCAGACCAAGACATTTTGGACAATTCCATGCTTTCAAATTCGTGAACACAGTTTGGGAAAGAACCTTTTCTGTTCCAGCATGACTGTGTGCCCCAGTGCACAAAGCGAGCTCCATAAAGACATGGTTGGAGGAGTTCGCTGTGGAAGAGCTGGCCGCACAGAGCCCTTTCAGGGATTTCAGGGATTAACTCAAACGGAGATTGTGATCCAGACCTTCTCGTCCAACATCAGTGGCTGAGCTCATAAATGCTCTACAGAATGAATGGACACAAAATCCCACAGAAACTCCAAAATCTTGTGGAAAGCCTTCCAAGAAGAGTGGAAGCTATTTTAGCTGCAAAAGGGGAAGCAACTCCATATTAAAGTCTATGTATCTGAATGCAGTGTCCTTAAAGCCCCTGTTGGTGTAATGGTCCCAATATTTTTCTTCAAATTGTGTAGCGATCAAGACAAGCTTGACAAGGATCTATGTCAGCGGTCATGTATGTCCAAACTTAATTTTTCACAGAAGCTCTGAATATGGCTCACATTTTAGAACTGGAAACTACTGCTACTACAAAAAAGACTTGAGCAGCGTATTACTCAGTCCAGTCTCATCACACCTCACCTCTGTGGCCATTTGACTCAGCGGCATAAAATGTCTGTCTGGTGTTTGAAACTTAGCCCCCATTCTCTCGTCCCTAAAACATTTCTGAGTCAAGAGTATAAACGTATTGTGAACCCTCTTTTCAAGGAGGCATTTTCTGGGCTTGTTTTAAGTCTCATCCAGGCTGTAATACCATCCTACTGACTCACGCTCCAGTGGTGGGCTCCTTACACAAACAGGCCTGTTGTTTTAGCCTCGTCCTTTTAGCTGGATTGTGAAAACAACAATCCTCAGCACCCCCATGGCGAATGTCCCATCAATACACCCTCATCCCCTCATCCTCTGTCCTCCAGCGGCTCCTGTGAGCAAGCATGTGGATGGAGGCAGGTTTGTGCATGCAGGATCGGGGCTGAAAGCTGAGCTGCTCTTAAGATAAAGCACTTCCAGCCCACCTACAGTGAGGAGCTCATCTGCAGATGTTAACAGCTATGGCTCTGTCCAAACTGATGGACATCAGAGCATACTGGTCCATTAGTACAATACTGGCAGTGCATCAATTTTGAGTGTTTTCACTTCCTCTCTTTAATTAAACATGATACATTAGTGATGCACTATATCTGGTTCTTGAGAATTTAATTCAACTTAAAAATGTATCTAGTAGACTTCCCAACAGACACTGTCCAGAAATGCACCTGCAGATTCCTTATAAGCTTTTAGGTCCAGTATTCACCTGTTGCTGTTATCCACCTTCTCTACCCCATTCTCACATTCAAATGGCCATCAGGAATAGAATAACATGCAGTATCTCTATGGGGCACTATGTAGTAAGTCAGCCATTTTGTAGTGGTGTCTGAAATTTCAACCGTCAGTTTCACCCACTAGTTACAGAATTGCCGCGTGACAAAATCTAGTGTTCAGACACTGTACACTACATAAATACACATATACCATCATGCACTGCGGGCTTCTTTTATCGTGCCCTACATAGTGAACGAGTGCACATTTCAGACACACTGCACACTACTTTTGTTGCGTGAAAGTCAAGAAGAGGAGCGAGACGGAGGGAGGAGAGACGGGAGAAAGTGGGGCTTCAAAAAGAAGAGATTCCGTCGCACTTTCTTTCTCTGTCTCTCTCCGTGGAAGACACTAGTACCTGGGGCATTTTGAGCCACGGTCCGGGGGTAGGTGCGGGACGCAATCTGGGCCAGCAGACAAAATTGACATCGGCGGACTTGGCATTTGCCCGGTGGGCTGATGTGAAGTTTGGACCGGCCCGGATCGCATCCCACAGCCCGCGCATGAGACCCCGTCCCCGCACACGAGAGAGACGAGAGTTTATGGGACAGAGATAAATTGCCAATATCTGGCGCACTATTTAAACAACAATTAGTAAAAACGTAACATCCCGAGTGTCCAAAATTAACCAAACGTCACCTCCCCTTGTTCACTAGTTAGCCCTCTATATAGCAAACACTATGTAGTGAACGAGTGAACGAGTGAACAAGTGCACTTTTTGAACACAGCTTTCATGTGCAATATCACTGCTTGTGTCAATATAAATGTATTACTTAAATATTAGTGCAGTAACGTACTCCACACTACCATTTGTGTTTGTATTGCTCTGGTGTTTGCTCTGTGCTCGGCTGTGGAAGAGGAAACTAACCTGTCGTTTCCAAGCAGACAGGAAACAAGGAGAGGAACAAGGATGAGCCTGGAGGTACCAGCAATATGTTTTTGGCTCAAACGTGTGTATTCTTACCATTTGTCTCTCCCTCTCCTTTTGTAATCATTACAGGCATGAAGAGACGTGCCTCGACCTCACGAGAAGTGGAACATTCCGTCCATGTCTCACGTAAAGAGAGTTGAGAGGCTCCAGGACTGTGTGCTTAGTGTTAACAGTAAGGGTTTCTTCGGAGTGAAGGTCCTCTGGAGATTCCTAGGTTTTGTGTGAACAGTAGTAGCTACTCAGAGTGAAGGTCCTTCGCTTATTCCTGATACTACGCCGCCTTGAGTTTTGGGTTTGTGTTGTGAGCCTGGACTGAGATCTGTGAACGAGTATAATAAATAAACCCTCTCACAAAACAATTTGCTGCCTGCTGCTGTGTCTTTTCCCTCAGAACCATGTGACAATCTAGTATTTCTACCCAGCATTTCTGTATATAGCACAGTATATTTTCGTCTTTGCAGTCATTACATGAGAAATTTCCTCTGGGTTTTCTGATTCTGATAGTAGAGGGGTGTTGTGGGTCACTAACAGTAAAAAGGGATCGGACATGGGACTCCAAACCAATGCAGTCTGGGCACTCATATATGGGATGAACTTTTTATTTCCTTTTCATATTTGTACAGTAAGGTGTGGAAGGATTTTGTAATACATTGCTCTGTTTTGTTTGCTTTTGTGCCTTTTCTTGTTTCAGTGTATATAATGGCAGAGTTTAACCATAAATAACGTTTAACCGTAACAATCAAATGAACAGAATAGTGGATTTTGATTAGAAAGTTACACTGATGGGGGTCTGTACATTAGGATTAGCCTGTTGTGACATTCTCTCTCTCTTTCTTTACTCTCTCAACACCCCAAAGTGAAGAAATATCGCCAGTAAAGAAGTGGTGTTTCTCGTCATGACTTTCAGGAACGGATTTCTAACTATTTCTGGTCTGTATGGCAATGGTTATGTTAAATCAAGAAACGGTGACTCATCTGTATCACTGTAAACTGACTGGTTCTCATGTCCTCACTGCTCTCAGCTCACTGTTCTTTTCTTAGGCTGCTCAAAAACAGATAAATCTGACTTCCTCTTGCTCAGGATTACTGTAAATAAAAGCTTACTGTAATAAAACGGCCTGCACTTTACTCAAACGAACATAAATAGTTATTTATCACAAGTACAATTACACGGTGTACTATATGAATATGCAGTTAATGAATGCTACTACTGTCATGAAACATAAATCACACATGCAGTGCAACATAATTGACATTTTACTTAGACTTTCAGGTAAAAATGGACTAATAAAACATGAGGAGCAATTATATGACACTCTTAAGCAAAGCACTAGTGTGATTGCATCAGCCAGGGTCGTCATTAGGTCCAAGCATCTAGGGCTACAGTAGTGAATTGACCGGAATCCCAATAATAATAATAATAATAAACAGCCAATAGCTCTGAATGTAATCATCTGTCAGGCCAATCATCATTGTTCCTGCTTGGAGACATGATGACACATAACCACCCCAAGGCTGAAAGTTTCAGGATCCAGTGTCTCTGGTGTCAGCAATCATGCTAAAAAGTCAAAGGCGAATAGGTATATTATACTGGACTGCAGTATAATAATAAAACTATTATATTTTATTCTGTATTATGGAACCCCAAAATCAGCTGAGATGGCTGTAAATTACACAATTACACAAAAAAAATGTAATCATCAGAAACCACAACACACTTTACTGAACCAGTTTTTCATGCTGATTTCAGATCTGCTTTCAGTAATATTAGGTCTGCAATAGACTTGCATACGATTTTTATTAAAGCGCAGCACCAATCAAGAACTGCTTCAGTATTTTCAGTGTGGAGTCAGACAGGCCACACTGTGGCATAGATATAATGATCAGTGTCAGTCAGACACCACTGTTTCTAGAGATGCACCGATCCGATATTCTGTATCCTTATCGGTCTGATCCTGACCTAAATTACTGGATCGAAAATTTGGAAGGAATAAAAAATGTAATTCTATCCGTTAAAAATTACAGGAAATAAGTAGAGCATGCATAACATGATTTGCGACGTGCATAACGTGAGAAGATGCATCACGTGATAAGAGTTTCTGTTGTGTGTGAGACTTGCCAACATGTAAGCAGTTTGGCGAATGTATTAGGAAACCTCGCCCGGATGTCCCCCACGGAAAATTTAGAGTGAGCGATATATTTTTCATATTTAACATTTAGATTTAAGATCATTTAAGGCAAATCCTCCATGTTGGTGAGGGCAAATCACAGCATGCAGTCCAGTCCCTTGCAAATTGTAATCATGGGGCGTGGCCAATTAGCATATCTTGCCATTTGTAAAAGTGTAACGTTTAGATTTAGAGCGAAAATTCCACTAAATGATGAAAAAATCACTAACAGCACCCCATTGGGGACATCTTACTATACCATGTTCTCTGTGCAAAGTTTCTCCTTTATTATATCACAGATTTCTGTATTTGTGTGAAGGTATACAAAATGTATCCAGACATTTTATGAAAGTGTTATTTTTTGTTTTCAGTTTAAAAAAAGGCTCAGTGAGATTCAGATTTGTATTGTATCGGCAGATATCCAGTATCAGACATAAAAAGGGGAAAAAGGGGTATCATGCCATGTCTAATGATTATTATATGCTAATTATAGCAACTATCATGCAATATATAACTAGATTAATCTTAACAACTGTACATGCTAGGGGAAAACTAGACACAGATTTGAAATCAGCATAAAAATCACTAAGAATTCTATGATGCCGGGGTTTTTTTCAGTCTTCGTTTGTTCATATCATGAGTGTATCAAAGCCTGAGCCTTGATTGGTCTACTAAAGTGAATCCTGAGTTGACTGCATCGTTACACCTCTGGTGGAAGCAGCACCTGTAGAATCCTTGAATTCCACTAATAAGAAACTAATAAAGATCTCTGGGCTGAAGAAAAGTCTCGATTCTTATTCAGAGAGTAAAGTACACATTTAACTGTAATGTTTTAAAAGAAATGATGGACTAGAATAACTCACCAAAACTGTATTTGTTTGACTGACTTTAATGTATTTGTGTGCTCTGTGTATCACGTAAAACTGCTCCGACTTCTCAATATCAACAGAAACTCAGACCTGGAGAGAAAACATTGATCCAGACATTTAAATGAAATATTAGTTATTAATCTTTCCCAGATACACTAAGTAAGTAAGAAAGAAGGTCATATCACAGATGGAGTGTCTATAAAAGAAGAAAGGTCTTGTGCCTCCAATCATCATCCAGACAGCATCAGTGACCGGGCTAAAGACCCATTGACCTAAAGCTTAGTCCTGCAGAGAAAACGCGGAGTTTCAGGGTGCCGACGTGTCGAGAGCTTCATCTATTTTTCAGCATGATGTCTACCGAGAGTGTAAAAGGATTTTTTATATGTTTTATGGAAGGTGACAGGTCAGCAGAGAGATGGAGGGAGGTCAAACCTCGGTAATTCCCTTTTTCCCTTCAGTCTGAACCAACAAGAGACACACACACACCCCTGCTCAGGTATACACACACCACTTCAGCTGAAATGTCAAATGTTTTTATAAATCAACACACAAACAGAACCATTATACACACATCGAACGTGTTTCACTGATTTACTGATCTGATCTATGAGTTTATATCACCTTTATTTTGGCTTTTACACCGTGAACATTCATTTTCTGAAACTACTTAACCCTCACACACACACACACACACACACACACACACACACACACACACACACACAAACTTTAGAATAGTTTTCTGTTTCTCCTATAAAGTTTCCGTTTTGGACATGCAAAGTTTCCTTAAGAGTTTCCTTAATCTTAAATGCTTAACACTTCTAAAACAAGTACAAATGCAGAATTATGTTTAAAGAAGTGTTAGGGCTGGATTAGTCTCAGCCTCAGACGTCACGCCCACAGAAGGTTGGCTAAACGTCTGATGCATATGGTACACTTAACTGGAAACACTTCAGGAATCTCGAAGTCGTCATCTGATTGGT
>JBBPDC010000109.1:2627456-2640331 GCA_037974485.1 Hemigrammopetersius urotaenia | reverse complement strand
GGAGAGTTTAGAAAACCACGCCTACTTTTGCGCTGAGCCCCACGGCAAGCGCAGCGCGTTCTCGCTGTTTTTTGAGAGGAAGCGCAAACCCTAGGTCGGAAAGCCCCATAAGAAAAACCCAAATAAGATTGATGCTTGTGACGGATGTTCCCAGTCTCCTTGTAATCTCACTCATATGTTTTGGTCATGCCTGACACTGGGAGTGTGAAGGAAATCTAAGTTCAATATCGATTCAGAAATATTACCATAAGTAATCTAACATCTCCACAGACTCCTGTGTTTGGTATAACCAACATCTACAAAAATATATATCAGTGAAGCTAGCAAATCTCTAATAACCCATAACAGAATCATTTTAAAATATATTAATATGGAAAACCAATCTAATGGGCACAGCCCTCAGAAGTTAAGCAATATATTTTGTTCATGTCCCTGTCATTTCTGCTGAAATGGAGCTAAAAAGAAACACAGAAAAATGATATTACAGGCGGATGCATTTCTTATGAATAAAAAAACAATTTAGCACTTTTTTAAGCATCATTTCCTGAGTGGTTTGTCTCTGTGTCACTTTCTGAAGACAGACATTCAGCACCACAGTACAGTCCACGCATTGCAAGCCAATTTCATAACAGTGGAAGTCAAATATACACTTGAGAAGGTTAGAAACTACACAGGTTAGAAACTAACAACTGCTGACAATATTTCTCCTAATTTCCAACTGAAAATATTGTTATTTAAAGCACAATTTAAAAGGAGATGACAACACATCAAAATAAGAGAAATGATGCAGTGATTACAGAATAATTAAAAGAAAACAAATCTCTTGTTCACTCTTAAACAAAATGGCAATAATTGCCTTTCACCATCCAACTGGTCTCATTGTGAGAGGAGAGAGTCGATTACAGCAGTGTTTTATACTTTTCCTCATTAAATAAGACTTGATTCAGGTGATCTGTCCCTTCTAAAGCAGAATGAGGTGCTTGTGTGGGAATTTAACAGACACTGGCATGGAATGGTTGTCATACTTGTAGAGATGCTGATTTAAAAATAAATTCCAGCGGTTGCTTATCTTTTTCCAGAGCTGTCTCAGCGGAGTGCAAATTGTCTACCTGTTGATACACTTTGTGGGGAGAACCGAGTGTTCTTGTACGCGGTTTCCACTCCGTATGGGAGCTATGTTCAAGCCACTTAAAGCCATGGAGAGAAATCTTCTGCAAAGTGTCAAGAGCTTTTTACCCAGAGTGATGTCTTTTTCTGCTCACATCCCCCTCCAGGATTTGATGTAAATACCCATGATGGCTGGAAAGTAACTGTCAGCACAATGAAGCTTTGCATCTGTGTTGCTCAGTGTCAGTTGACGGTTAGCATAAACCACCTCCAAAGATGTTATTTTCAGATTAAAGGGACAGTTTGGTAGACATTTCTGCTCGCTGTTGTACCGCAAATGTAACCAATCAGCCAAGACATGTGTGATGTGTTTCCTAATTTTATTTTCCAAAGAAAGGGTTGGAAGAAGCATATCAGATGTTAACATTGTGAAAACTGTATCCTTAAACCATCACAACCTTTCCCCAGGCCATGTCAGATAAATAGGCAATCTTATTTAAACTTGCTTGTGGGGCAGCTGGGTGCCTGGAGGGTTAGGGAGCTTGTGGTTTGAATCCCAGGACTGCCATTTGCACCACTGAGGTACCCTTGAGCAAGGTACCGTCCCCAGACACACCGAAATCGCATACTACTTGAGTAGGTACTACATTTGAATTAGAACGTACTGCTCTACCGTTAAAACAGTGCGTTCTATACAGTATGAATGAGGGCAGTATGAGTGGAATTCGGACGCACTGCATCCGCTGTGTTGATGTTGTCACGTGTCGTGTGTCGTCACAACAGCGCGTTATCTTTTACCTTTACAGACGGCATTTACTCACAAGTGTAATTTAACCATAACGAACGCGTAATTTAACGTTTTCTTTAAGGTACTTACACTTGAAAAGAGCCGCGTCTCCGTTTTCCGCCATTTTTCAAATATGACTCCGCCTCTCCCACTGCCTTATGGGATAGTGCAGTGCCCATCGAATGCCTACTACAGAATTCGGCTGGAAGCAGCAGGTCATCCGGGTTCTTCTCGCCTACCGTTTATCGAATACTATGAATTCGGACACACTTACTCGCCTCACGTGTAGTTTTCGCATACTGTATAGTAGGGAAGTATGCGATTTTGGACGCAGCCTAGGATTCCCAGGTGCTCTTAATAGTGTGGGGATGCTATAAATTACTTTTGTAATAAAAATGACAAAATCATTCCTGAAGAGTTGTTATAGGTGAAGCTATGTTTTTGATGTGTGTGGCCCAGATTCTGACATGATACTGTACAAATAGACATGAAATACAAGTTTGGGGTGCACCACAGACTTTCAGCTGTAAGTACACAGTCTGAGACTGAGACTAATATTAGTTAATGCTACATTAGTGCATTAGATGTACATTAGAATGTCTAGCACTTCTAGTTGAAAGTAAAGTAGCTGTTCTCTTTACTCTCTCACAGAGCGATTGAAAGAGATGTGAATGGCAATCATTATTTGCCTGATGGCCGTCTAAGTTACTTAATATAAATGCTTTATATAAGGCTCTATTATCTGCTTGCTATTAGCTAACATCATGCTCCTTCTGGGTATTAAATCTTTGGGGAACAAGAGTGATGTAAGTCTGCATTAATATCACTTTGTGTTCTTATGGCATCAAAAAAGGAAAGAAGAAAGAGATGCAAGGGGTGAGACACGTAGTACAGGAAAGTAATTTTCATGAATTGTGGTTTTTATGCTTGTTTAGCTTCTATTATTTTCTATTGTAATAACTTTTTAACGTATGTGATGAGTAAAAATGTATGCAGTTTCATGGTGGTTCTAAATGTGTATTTTTAAATCTGGATGTTGTCACAGTTGCATCAATAAGCTTTAAATAAATAATTGGCTACGGTTGAACTTCTAACAATGTTCTAATCCCATCTGACAATGCTCTGATCTCTGTGACCAACTACTGAAGCTAAATCACATTGTCTCAGTGTAAAGAAAACTATGCTTTTCCATTTTTATACATCATTTCAACATCCTTTGAACCCAGCCACCCCCTTTATATTGTGTGATGACTGAACCAAGAGAAGTGTTTCAAAATGATAAGAATTACAACTGCTTTAGATTGACATAGCTTAGAAGTAAAGAACATTTTTCCTTCTCCTGTAAAGTTACCGTCTTAACGATGTTTTTTTCTTTTCTGGACAGTTTTTGCTAGAATCCTTGTGGTGATATTTTTTTTGCATTTTTCCAATAGCACTCTAATAGCTTTTCCAATGTCTAGACCAGTACTGCATACTGCTAGATCCAGAGAGAAAGGTCATGCTCAACCTCTCCAAGGTACAACTCAAAGTTGCACTCATTTAGTGCAATATTATGTAAATGTGATTTCTTGCCAAACTATTTCCTTAGTGGTTGCATCAGGTTGGCAGATCTTTGATAACCAGTCAATAAGCCGATATAACATGTCATCATACAAAACTGGAACAATTAGCAGCACTGGAACAGGCCGAGTGGGCTTTGTGTGTGCGCAGCGCAATAGGGACCTTTATAATCAACTCAACATGGCTAATTTTGACATGGAGGGGGAGCAGGGATTTGGAATTGGAAGACAGCTTGGCCAGAAATGAACAGATTGGCAGGGTGCGAGGGACGGGCTTCGTCAGACTGGGCACGGTGGCTAATTAAAGCCGAGCCTGCCCTGACCAGTGGAATCCTGATCCATCCCTTTCTTCGCTTACACTGAAACCTAGCAGGGATGCTGCATTTGGGTTTTTTTTTTGAAAGACACAACAAGATCAACGCTGCCTTTCTCGCTTTCTCTTTTTTCCTACTCTCCCATTCTGCGAAGGTCTCTTGCTACTAATTGGGCTTTACTTCGACCTTCAAGTGGAAGATAGGGATTCACAGATTGATCCCTCCAACGCCCAGGCAATTCTGTGCACGCACATTCACTTTAACAGCTCGATTGGACCAGTCACTTTGCGAATGGGTCTTTGGGGTTTTCTTTGTCACAGTCTCAGCCTGGAACCAGAATAAGGTTCAGCTTTATCACACAGAGACCTGAGAAGACATTTGTCAAATCTGACCATTATCACTCACATTCGCAGCACTAATAACACCAATCACATCTTCGTAATAATCACACAGCCTATGTTATGTAGTGCATAAAACTCAGCTGTGTGTATTCGTTAATATCTACTGTGGGGCCAAGAGCTGTTTTGTTCCAGTTCAGCTCCACATTTACAGTCCAATCATTACAAAAATGTTTTAGCAAGAATATACCGCTCTAAAGTGTCTTTGTGATGCATCTTTAATGGGAGAATTTATGTGCCATACACAGGGCTTCATGATGTGCTAGCACATTCTACAAATGCTTGCTCAAACAGAGATCTATTAGGTCAATTGCTCAGACCGTTCCTGAACAGTGTTTGAAGTGTAACATTTCCAAAGAGGAAATTGCCTTCAGAGAACACCGCCATCGTCAAGGCATGTCCTTGGTCTGCAACGCTGTAGAGACAGCTGGTACATGCCAAAGTTACATTAAAGCAACATACTGCCTCCGCTGGCTTCCCTTCTTCATGTAATGTAACATCTTCCTCAGATAAGTAATGCACATGCCCCCAGCCATCCACTTGATGTGAAATAAAACGGTTCATCAGACCCTCCCACCTTCTTCCATTATTCCACGGTCCTGTTTTGATGCAGCTCTGATGCTACATACACAGCAGGTTGCAAGGCAATGTATGTGAGACAATGTATCTGATACCTTTCTGTTATAACCAGCATTAACTTTCCCAGCAATTTGTGCTTCAGTAGATCAGTAAGATCAGACTAGATGGACTAGCCTTTGTCCCACACATGCATCAGGGAAGCTTGGGCTCCAATGACCTTGTTACCGATTCACTGGTTGTCATTCCATGAACCACTTTTGGAGGGTACTAGCCACTGCATGCCTGGAAGTCCTGTCATTTTGGAGATGCTCTGACCCAGTCATCACAATTCTGCTCTTCCCAAAGCTGCTTAAATTGTTATGCTTGTCCATTTCTTCTGACATGTCAACCTTAGGAAGGTTATTCACTTTACCTGCCAGTGGCTTTAATATCTGTATGTATAGGACTTTTTCACACCTGAAAGTCTGGACCCAAGGTTTGTGTTTTCGTTATAGAGTGTACATTTGCTCTGGTTCATTTTGTTTTCACAGTTCAATGTTGCGCCTACATGGGCTCAATTTGCCTCTACTTGACACTGATTGGTTTGTAGAGGGGCATGCAACTGACATCGTGTTGTCAGTTTCATCGGGCAGCCTTTTCCACCTGAATGGAGAAATGTATATGTCTCCATGTTTATGCTTATTTTGAAGGCCTAAATGCAATGAAATACTTTGTCGCCTAATCTCCCTCCCTTTTTTTTGTTTACTTCATTTCACACTTTTTTCACACTGCAAACAAACCAAACCATGGTTCAGTCTGATCCAGGCTTGGTTGTGCTAAATTTTCAGTCTAGAAAAGGTCTGGGTTAAATTTCACACCTGATATTTTGGTTCAAATCAACCAGAAAAGGTCCAATTACGGTCGGTGTGAAAGCACTCATTCATGTATAGATAAAGCATAGATACTGAAACATTCAAAACTACTCGTTTATGTTGTGCATTTTAAAATTGTGAGAAGGAGCCACTAATAGGGTCTGGGACTGACAGCAGATGCTGTAATTTCATGTGTGAGATATCCACTATAGAATAGTCTTTTAATGTATTTTTTACCGAAAGTTCTTCACCACATTTCTTAAGATATGAGTCCTTAATATGAATTTGAACTGGTCGTGACTATCTATTTATTTACCAAATTAAATGGGAAAGAAAATAATGTATAAATGGGAGGACAATTATCTGTATAATGACCCGCTCACTAAATCAGAAAGCATTTCGGCTTTTTTAAAAGTATCCCTCAATTTCATCTGTTGGCCAGTACTTTCACACAAGATTGTTTTATTATGTTTTAATATGTGTTTTTTTGTTTAATCAAGTAATTGCAAAAAATAGAACATCAGAAAAGGTAGCAGACACAGCACAGCCCTGTACATATGACACTACAACTCCAACACACTAATTAGTAAGAGTAACGTCTCCAATGAGTTCCATTTTTGAATGGAGAAATGCACTGTGGCAGCCCGAGACAAGGCAAACTATTTTGTAAATATTAAAAGAAATATTAAAACACACTCTGCATGTAGCTTTTCTAGAGCATGAAACAGTCCTGACATAGGAGAACCACAGTTCACCATCTAACAGCCCACAAAGAGCCAACAAAATCTTAACAATGAAATAAAAGTGATGCTTTAGTGACTGTCTTCGTGCGTTCGCACAAGTAACGCACACTCAGGAGGAACTCGGGAAGCTTTTTTTTGCATCAGGAAAGAAAGAGTGAAAAGAAAGGGAGCACTAAAGTCAGAGTAAACTTAAGCAAAAGAAAGTTAACAGCGAAAGAACCAGTCTAGGGAGTAAAGCGACTTCTAGTAAATCGTATTTGTCCAATGCCACAATGCTGACTGGAATGCCAATTTAACAAAATGGTGGAACTTCATACCAAACAGAAACACGAAGAACATCATGGTGTGGAGAGAGAAAGCCCAGGGCGTGCCGCATAGGTCTACCTGTTCCTCAGGGCCATAGCCCTCCCCTTCCGACAGATATTGCAGACCACACCGCCACCACCTCAAATCCAGGAGCAGCCACACATGGTACTTCGGGGCACCTTCGGTTTCCAAAGCCTGTTGGATCGGACAAGCCCTCATCCAGTTGTCCCCAGACCACCAGCGTAGGAAGGGAGACATGAAACTCCAGTGTGTGTTAACTGACGTGATAACAAATGGACCAATTAAACTGGGAGAGAGCTTAGAACGGGAAGAAAACAGGCTGATATCCCGGGTCAGTATCCACAACTTTGTTGATATTTAATCTGGTCCCTCCTGCGCCGAGCCATCTGCATTTGGAATTGCTGAACCACTCTGATGGCATGAGGCCCTCCACTGAAACCGTCAAGTTACAACAGTCTCGACATACAACCATTCAAGTCGCTCCCGCTCCCACTCCCACTCGATTCACACCGTTAGCCTCGTACTTACAGACAACGTGGGTGAACTAGTTTGGTTGCGCGTGGCGGAAGAATACGCAGTAATGCGGCGTATGAGCGAGGGAGTTTTCCTTTTCTTTTTTCTGCGGCTTAGTTGTGTTTTTTAATGATTTTACAACTGTGTTAAGATCACCAAGTGTTACATCAAGCCCAGTCTCATGGGTTTTTGTGCGGCCTTCACAAAATACGTGCCGGGATCCCCAAGAAAAAGTGAAGCCCTAAATTGTGATCACAGCACGTATTTCGATTCAATTGTATTTTGCGATGGCTGCACGAAAGGTCATGAGATCGGGTTGGTTACATCACTGTCGAAGGAACGGATCTGTGTTACCCCTTGTAATGCCAAAATGCAGTTAAATACTTTCTCCCTGTCTGCTACCTCCACAGTTTTACTTCTGGTTCTTGTGTTTGGAACTACTCCGACGGTGTCCTCCACTGTAGAAAACCAAGTATCCATTACAAATACAGGATATCAATGGGCGTGGGGTCCCACAGGCAGAATGGGGGCTGACACCTAAGCACAAAGAGTGTTAGACCAGTCGTGAAGTGGTGCATGGAGAGAGTTCTGAGCGCACTGTGCCCAGTCGTGCTGCCATCTATGGCAGTACGCCTGAAGGAAACTGCTGAGCTCTGGGATGGTGCCCTCAGCCTGACCATTGGACTGTTGCCTTAGGTCAGGCTAACAGAGACCCCTTCGCTACACAAATGTAGCGAATTGCCAGTTTAGTAACTGAAATGAGCTATGAGTGAGAAATGACTGGCAATGACATTAACTTAAATAATAATTCAGTTATTAATCTTAAGTCTTATGGCTTATGGCTTAAGTTATAAGTCTTAAGGCTTATTATCCAGTAAGTATGTCCAATCTCAGTCCTCAAGATAGCATTCAGTGAAGATGTTTTCCTCCTCCAGCATGCTCTAAACCTCATAAAAATGCATTTGTCAGTTTCTCACAAGCTAAATTAATGTATTAGCAAGGTGAGAACCCAAAACCTTGTCTTGGGCACTCCAGTGAGAGCCAAAACCACAGGCCACAATGACAAAACTCATAAGTCTCTGTGGGAAATGTTAGCCCAAGGCTGAAACTGTCGTGCAGAAAGAGTCAGAACGGAAAAACACATTCAAACCGTAATTTGACACCTTGTATCAAAACATCCTACTTAAAAAGAAGAAAGCTATTTATATCTGTTGCAATGGAAAATTAGCTTTGATGAGACGATGCAGTTACAGAGTCACTCTCACTTGTTAAAGAGGATCAACCTTTTTAGATTAAGTAATCTGGGATGGATACTAACACTATGACTCTGATTCTGTACAAACAGATCCAGGCCCTGGAGATGTAATGCAATGACTCAACAGCTGTTGATGGGAGCTGGGGGAAAATGCTGTAGTGTAATAGAGTTAAAATGCTGTACAGTTAATTTTCTAGGATAAAGGTAAGTACGAAATCACGCGATGCCTTCAGCTGCCTGTGGTAGGCTCCACATCCACTGCAAATTCTGAGTTTACTTTTAAAATGGAATCTGATAGCCTCACTTTTAAATTAAATTAACAAACGTGTACATGAATGACCTCTGTTGTGTGTGCATATGCCGCTTTTGTGACATCACAAAGCCCTTAATTCAGTTCTAATGTTGGACAAAAAGGCCTGGCACACAATCTCCTCTCCAGATCATGCAAAAGGTGCTGGATGGGGTTGAGGTCAGGGCTCCGTGTGGCCAGTCAAGTTTTTCCACACTGAGCTCTTCCAGCATGTCTTTATGGAGCTGTGGCTGTGACAGAATGGTCATTTTCAAATGTGTACATTTTTCCACGTATATGAAACAATATTTACTCTCTCATGTGTTCGTGTAATCTCTTTCATGTGGTACCTGTCTGCACACGTGAAACAAGTATTTAAAAGCACTCTAAATTCATGAGTACACCTTCTTAGATTGACATGTGATTTCACATATCAGATGTCAGTGTATGGTATATTGTTTCTTTGTCTTGTCATTATTTTTTATAAGCATGAGGTCACTGAATAACTGTAATTATATAATTACAGAATAAAACCTGTACGTTTTCTGGCAAATAGTGAAAATCCGCGATGCTGGGACGCGGAGAACGAGGCCAGACATCACAAAAGCAAAAAAAAAAACAGAGGATACCTGCAATTTCCACGATAGTGCTGGGGTTTCAGCGAACAGTTAGTAGTTTTGTTTGCAGAAAAAGTCCATGATAGACTGAAGCCAAGATAACTGCTGAACTGCATTCAATATGTATGTATATGTAATTATTTTATTTTATTTATTTTCTTTACTTTTTATTTATTTATTTATTTATTTATTTTTTATATGGTATGCTTTTATATTGTATCATGTACAGCACTTTGGTCCTTTGTGGTTACAAAAGTGCTCAACAAATAAAGTTGGATTGGATTGGATTGGATATGTGTGTGTGTGTGTGTGTGTGTGTTTGTGTGTGTGTATACAGGCTGTAATGCAGTGGCAGGGTGTGAACTATATAGGCACACACACACACACACTCACACACGCAGCATGCACTCAGCTGTGCATTTGCGAGGCTGCTGTAGAGCTAATATGATGCATTAGTTCAGGCCACAAAACTGCACCACACTGTGTGTCAGAGGGAGCCACATTGATACATGATTTATAGTCTAATTACAGCCAGCGAATGAGACCTCGCAGACGACACACTCTAAGACCCTGCTGGTCTAATAAACACACGTTAGCATCACTCACCCAGCCACAAGATTACACAAACACACACAAACACTGTGAGGTGATGGCAAGGACAGGTGGCTTCCCTCTTCCGAGAGAAACTTATAGACAGGAGGGTCTGGATTTGTCAGTAGGAAAAGATTTAATACAGAGGAACAAAACTGGTAAGAAGACACAGATAACTCGCAACATGTGCCCCTCCCCGTCCATGTTTCTGGACTGCCTTTGTTAACCTTTGCCATGTGAGTTTGTTGATTTTGACTTGTTGAAAGTGACAGGTGGGTGAGTGATGCAGCGCTAGAATGCAAACTGATCCTGTTAAACACCTCAATCAAGCTTTGACCTTGTTTTTTTTTATCAGTAAAAAAAAAAATAGAGGTGGGCATAGACTACATTTTTTAACGCCGTTAATCTCATTGGAATCCGAGACAGGTTTAAAACGTACGTGAACCGGACAAGTCACTGAAATATCAAGGTGAAATTCATCATAGCTTGCGCAGTCGTTGGGACAGTAGTGTAGTGTAGTGTCATGTCGGGTGTAAGAACACACATGCATGAAACAGGCTGTGACTGGATACGTTTGATACTTAACACAAAACAAAGTTACAGAGGACCTTCATTCTGAATATTCCAAGCAGAACAAAGCACATCTAACTTAAGGCCTGATCCAGTGAAGAAAGAGAAGTTTATAGTGGTGGGGGTGGGGCATGGCGATATTTTTTTTTTGGGGGCTTTCATTATGATATGTGTTCCTCTGTTTTGCCTGTCATGTGTGTCTGCCCTCACCTGTTTCCTGTTTGTGTTCCCAGGTGCCTCGTGTTTCCCCCAGTCCGGTCTGTGTATTTAAGTTCAGTGTTTACTACCCCTCCTTATGTCTCCATCGCCTCATTCTCACATAGGCCACCGAGCCTATGTGAGTTCCTTTTTTGTTTCTTTGAATAAAAACCACTGCATGGAGTCCTGCCTGTCAGCCTGCTCTTTGCCCCGAGGCAGCTCACGAGGGCCAGTTCCATCCAGCCCTCGTGACATGAACATGATAAATATTGTAAGGAAATATTAATACTGTATTTCAGACTAAGAGCAAGAACTCACTTTATGAAAAACTCAGTATATTATAAGTATAAGTATATTGCTGCTATTTTTATTCATTTAAAAGCTTTTAAACGAATACAATTTTTATAGATCCACAACATTCATTACAATCATGTTACATTTAGTTTAGTGGTTTTCTGACTGGTTCCCAGGGAAGCGCATGTTTTTTCTTCGACATATGTCCCTAAAAGCTACTTCGCAGAAAGTTTTTGTCATGTCTACCAGGGTACGGAGGACACAAATGAATCACCATTAGTACAGTGGCTTTAATAAGGATTTCAAATACAGCACAGGAGCCACAACACAAAATGCAACAGCGTTCCAAGGAGGGTTCTTCCTCCGGGCTCCTGGATAAGGGTCGGCACGTTCAGAGCTTACTGACTTGATATGAAGGGTAGATGGTGTCTCCTTCTTAGAGTGAGTGGGAGGAAGAGCAGACCAGAAACGGAACAATGACGGCGACCGCACACCGGGAAACCAATCATGAGACAGATACCCCTTTTCCACTGCACTGGTTTCCGTGCCGGTTCCGTGCCGGTTCCCAATTTTGGAACCAGTGCCAAGCTTTTATGCAGAAAAAAAATTGGTGCCGGTCCCTAAAACAAGCACCGATCCGGCGCCCAAACTTGCATGGAATCGTTGTCTATCTCTTTCAACGGTAATAACCCACTGAATAAGCTGCATTTGGACACTGAAATAAATCCTCAAAGTTTGGAGAATAAGCAGCAAGCAGGAACTGAGTTCGGCCATGTTTGTTTCTGTTTAGTGGGCGTGGCCTGTTACATATTCTCTTTTGGCTCCCGCTGAGCTCCTGTCTAGTGTAAATGCGGGCCGGTTCTCGGGATGGTTCCTAGTTCAGCACCGGCCGAGCACCAGTGTTGTGGAAAAGGGGTATTAGTGGGTGCCTTGGCAACCCCTTGCAGTTCAGCCCTCACCCTGCAGTTGTGTTGCCCTGAGGCAGGCAGCACTGACGTGACATTATTACCCAAAATGGTCAGAAACTGGCTACGAAATAAACAAAAGACATGTATAGCTTAACTGGTAAATGAGTTGGTTATATTTGTGTTGTAGACATCACAACCTTAAGCTTTTATCACTTCACCACGGATTCACATCACTTTCATGGTTTTGTTTACCCCTCATTTTAGAATTCGGCAGATATTTTGAGTATTTCGAGAAATTCCTCTTTTACCAATAAATTAATAATGAATCCATGTCAAATATTCTTGCAATTTTTACATTTCTTTGTAAACATTTTTGTTTGTGCACAATAAAATATCACAGGTTCTCTGTGATTGTGTATTATTCACTAACTGTCCATGACATTGTTGTTTATGACCAAAGCAAAGCTTTAACAGAGGCTACCGATGCTGAAACAGCAGCTGCTAGTTAACGTCTGAGACAATCTCCGTCCTGGATTTCTGTCAGGATGTACTCTGGTGCATCATCATAATCTTCTAGTTTCAGGACATCCAGGTCTAGCTCAAGGGTGTCTCCATTAGCGATACAGAGATGCCCTACTCTCAATTCTGCTGCAGGCTTTTAAATGGTGATGGGAAGGAGGCTTTTACCTTGTCTGTCATGGATTCACATTATAGGGTTGGTTTTGAGGTACACCGGTACCATGCAGGGGGCAAACATGTTGGGACAGTACCCTTCAGTGGGGTTAACATGAGAGTACAGTACTCTTGTACTTGTGGGACAGTACCCCTCAGGGGTGTAAACATGTTGGGACAGGACCCTTCAGGGGTGTAAACATGTTGGGACAGTACCCTTCAGGGGTGTAAACATGTTGGGACAGTACCCTTCAGGGGTGTAAACATTTTGGGACAATACCCTTCAGGGGCTTAAACATTTTG
>JBBPDC010000109.1:2599596-2611558 GCA_037974485.1 Hemigrammopetersius urotaenia | reverse complement strand
GTCAGCATAGAAAATCAAAGGAGAAGAAAACAAGCAGTAAGTCATTGATCTGTTCGTGCACGTATAACAACAATGGCATCCGTGGGTTTTGGATCCAACGTTCCGTGGGCGTAACGCCTGAGGCTGAGACTAGTGCGGGCTGTAGTGTATTTCCAACCAAGAGCAGCTTGGGGGTCAGAAACTGACAACTGATGAAGCCCACGCTAGCAACGTAAAGCTATAATCAAGACTTTATTTAAAAGAATGAGGGGTTATACCTGTATCTCATTGTAGCAAAGGGATGTATTCAGCACCATGTGTAAACAAAATGAAACGTACTTTTATTCTTTGCGCATATGCGACTTCAAAGATGACAAGGCATGAGAGGCAGCAGATGTTATAATGCACAGTGTTTAAACGCAGGAAAACCTATGATGGACAATTAATGCTAACGCCATATGTGCTAAAAAGACAAAGCACAGCGATGAGCGAGCATTACTGAGCAGATATATATATATATTTACATACATATATATATGTATATATAATGTGCATATTCTACAACATCCAGTTCTGCCCATAACATGTAGAGTAAATAAACAAAGCTTGCTGTTCCCATAATTACTCAATGTAAGCTGAATTATACAAACAGATTTTTTTACACTCCCTTCTCTAATTGAGTTAAATTACAGTGCATTCAAACGGCTTGGCACAGTGTTAATTATACCCATCTTCGAAGAATACCTCATCATACTAGACTTGTTTGGTGCCTAATACAGGTAAGTGCTCATTTCTCATGTGGAATCTTAAAGGTGACAAGGGCAACAGAGAGATTGTGTACAAATGATTGCACTAGGGTTTATAGATAGCTTTAATAAAAAAAACAAAAAAACTTTTTCACAAACAAAAAAATTATAGCTTTAAGAAAGAATGAACTTTTTTAACCCACTGGGAATGAGACGAAGACGAAAGGAAGGCAAAATAGATGCAAACCAAGTGTTCTTCTAACCAGCTCACAAAACATTGACTACTTTTCAGAAAAAAAAAAAAATCTTGATACTTTTTACTGCTTTCTTGTTTGTTTGCATTTATTCTAATATTCAGCTGTTTTTGCTGCAGAAAGAAAACCACTGCAGATATAAATGACTTCAAGGTGCCTAAGACTTTTGCACAATAAATGCATTACAATAAATGCAAACAAACAAGAAAGCAGTAAAAAGTTTTATGATTTTGTTTCTCTAAACAGTGGTGGATGTTCTGTGAGCTGTTAGAAGAACACAGGTTTGGATCCAGGGTTCTGCTCAGGGCCTCCAGTCTTTGGGTGAATGAATACAATTCCAGAATCAGCACCTAATTTAATCTCCTGCAGTAAAAAGAGCCGAAGCAGGGATTTGATGGAGCTGCAGGTAAAACTGGGCTTCCATGAGGAAAGAGGTCTGGAAATGGTTCAACACTTTGCCACACATTAAACCACCATTTACTGTATTAATGTTGTTTGTATTTGTTGTAATGTAAGTGTTTTAACACTAACTTAACACCACTGGCCAGCAGTGAACAGCTTTTAAGCTGTTTTGCACAGATGCGTGTGTGTGTGTGTGTGTGTGTGTGTGTGTGTGTGTGTGTGTGTGTGTGTGTGTGTGTGTGTGTATTCTATAGCCTGGAATAACCACAGAAACTTACTTACTCTAAAAGAATGGAGAAGCTCCATTTTAATTAAGATGTGTCCTAGCGCTAATTGTGTAACAGGTCAAAACATTCTAAGGCCCAAACGTAAGTTAAGCTGGAAAAAAAACAAACCAACAGATTTCCAATGATTTGAAGAACATGCCACCTGCTTCGAAGAAAACATCAGGAACCAGGAAGTTCAGATGCTGCACATAACTGTTTAACAGAGGTGTAAAGAGTACCTGAAAACCATACTTGAGTAAAAGTATAAATACCTTTCTGTAAAAATGACTCCATTACAAGTTACAAGTTACAAGTCACCAATTCCAATACGACTTGAGAAAAAGTAAAGTAAAAGTAAAGTAAAAGACTTGAGTAAAGTATCCGATTTTAAATGAACTTAAGTATTGTACTCGTACTGATTGTAGGCTCAAAGAACACCAAGAAATGTGAAAAACGAAACTGTTTATCTATGAAGTTTTATTTCCTAATATAGAAATGAAATTGAACGCCTCAATATTTCAAAATAGCACATTTAGGTAAATAGCATCCACTACCTTCAGTGCCCTGCAGATGGCGATATCGCCTCTTCCCCCCAAGAAATTAGCCATGGCAGATAAAAATGCCGACTTGTTGCGCACAATCACGATGTAATGAGTACATATACTCAATCAAAAATGGAGTTGAGTAGAGAGTAAAAGTTGATTATATTTTTGATTCTTAGTACAAGTACAAAGTAGCCAAAAAAAAACTTCCATTTAAAATAAGTCCATTTACTCAAATACTTTACACCACTGCTGTTTAAGACCCAGTGGAGCTATGAATAAAATTCAAAGAGATTGCCAAAGATGAATCAGAGAAAACCATAGAAATTGATCAGGAGAAAGTGGGTAACAGAGTATGTAGTGGAAAATGAAAAAAGAGGCCAAAATCAAGGATAAAGAACTTTTTAGAAAACTAGAGAGCTGTCTGGAAAGATAAAACCAAAACTACTACTGAAAGGGAAACAAACGTAAATTTCCATTATGTTAAGAGACACCATTATAGAGAAGTCATAAAATATCAATCAAATATTAAACAGTTGGAAAGTTGTCAACGTCTGCTACACAGAAGACCCTCTAGTGCTAAAAGAGGACTGCAGGCCCTGAAATTATTGTCAAAAATGAAGGCTACAGATGAAAAAAATCTAAATACTGAAGGAGATTCAATTATTCATTTAATTGACTGAGTGCGCAAACTATCATTTCATTTTACTTACTCATATCACACAGCAGTAAAACTGTCCTCAAGATCATTAACACAGGAACTCTGGAGCTCTACACTGGAAAGGAAGGGATATGGTTGCTGAAATGGTTGCGGGAAGGGAAACAAAATCACTATTAATAACGTGATTGGGACGGGACTGGAAAAATGTAAGCGGGAGTGGGCGTGGCCAGGAATCGTAATAGCACTATGATAACTTTACACAGAAATGTAGCATTTAAATAAATAAACTCATTTTGAACTCAATACTAGTTGTCCTGTCTCTTTATGCTCTCCTCCTGTTTGCTGTGTGTAGCCGGTTCAGTGAATGGCGTGCTCCACCCGTAACAGTCGGTGGCGATAGTCCCAAACACCAATAATGTAAGAGAAGAAGCGGCTTCTTCACGCACTTTTCAGCCACAAAAATCATAACCAAAATGGAGGCAGACGTGAGAGCTATGCTGAAACAACTACTGTCTGAAAATAATACGTCAGTTATTTCTAAGTCAAATATTTCTAAGTCAGATATTTCTAGGTGGTCTTAAATAACTAAAAAAAATGTACGCGTTGGCGTGAAAACGCCATACGCCAGCTGCAAGACGTACATTTCCATTTAGCAGACGCTTTTATCCAAAGCGACTTCCATTCCCTACCTACAGGGGGCAGTCTCTCCCTGGAGCAACTTGGGGTTAAGGGTGTTGCTCAGGGACCCAGTGGTGGTTTTGCTGAAGGCAGGATTTGAACCCATGACCTCTTGGTCTGGAGGCAAGTATCTTACCCACTGAGCTACCTCCACCCGACTGACGACTGATTAAGTACTACTCAGCATCACACATGCAAAGCAGCCCTCTCGAGGCAACCAGTTTCTTCCTTCATAGTTAAAACGTAAGGTGCCAGCCACTGTAAAGTCACAGATGTGATGGCTCTATTTTTGTTTTACTGTAACTGACAGATTCCAGCAAAAATAAACAAAAAAAACACGGGAGTGGGAGGGAATGGGAGTCATTCTTCTGGGATTGGGGCGGGACTGGATTTTTCACCAGTTTTTTATGGGATTGGGATGGGATAGGAATTTTTTTTGTGGGAGTGGGATGGGATAGGAATTTTTTTTGTGGGAGTGGGATGGGAGAGGTTTGAAAATTCACTCCCGTGTCGCCCTCTAACCTGCATGGAACGTCTTCATGATTCAACAAACCACAGTCATGAAAAAAAATGGACCATCAGACTGGTTCCACATCAGCTGCATACCATTCACATACTTCAACCTGTACACTAAACAGATAAGAAGAGAAGCGAAACTGGAGGAAGATCCTGAGGATACAAGTTCCTTGAAAAAAAACATCAGTAACCTTCCTTTTGCAAATGATGGACACTCATGCTGGGAACCCGGGGAGATCTGAAGATCCATATAAGGAACTGAATTATAAGTTAAAGAACAAAGTCAAGTTGATGAAAATGTAGAAGTAGTGGGTAGCCTTTGCCTACTTGAATTTCACAGGATCCAGCAGTCAAGAATAAGGATGGAGGAACTGGAGATAATCTTCAAATGTAACTGCGGTCAGAATTTTTCAGGCTATGGATTTTTTTGTGCTTCTTGGAAATGCAAATCTTTTTTGTGTAGAATATTCATGCAAGCAGTTAAACTACTGTATGTGATTACGTCGTCTCTTTATACGTCTTGTGCGAAACTTACTGGGTACTGGGTTCCTTCCTGTGGACTCAAAAGATCATTTTTTAAACTCCTATTTAAAACTAACACCAGTTTTTCCGTCTCATTTAGCCTATTAGCTTTTACATTGCCTGCATTTATTCAGAGTGGACATTGATTGCATTTATTTAGAGCGAGCGCTGAAGGCCTGAGTCATTCAGTAAGTTCCATATTTGCATTTATAAGAAGATTTAATGATGTGAAATAAGTTATTTAAGTTATTTATGTACATACTGATTTGTTTTGTGAAAATAAATAAAAAAGTCCTTAACATTTTTTTCATAAATTCATACTGAAAGTGATCAGGAAGTCATGGGTTCGAATCCCGAGACTACTTGGGGCACCTCTGAGGTTCCCTTGAACAAGATATCGTCACACACTGCTCTCCGGGCACTGTATTTTCCTTGTAACTAATTCCTAAATCAGTTGTCTAAGTCTAATGCTGGCAGATATATGGATCAGCTAGTCCTGCAGGCAAAACCAATGAGCTGGAAAACTACTGGAATGGAGATGAATGTGCAGCATTTTAGAAATATGACATATGCTTGAACATATGTCTGAAACACATCCCAGATGTTCTACATCTATGTCATGGACAACAAACTAAATGATTCCAAATTAGACACATTATTTAGTATGTTGGACTGTAAAGGGTTTCCACATTTCCACATAACAGTCCATTTCTTCAATGCCTGGAACCTGCTGCACTGATACAGCGCTCTCTCTGAATATTGTACATAAATTACATCCTTGTTATATGAGTGGCCAGTGCCATTTTTCTATGCTGTGGTGTGCCGGGGTGGCAGCAAGAAAGTAGTAGACACCAAAAGCTGATCAAGAAAGCTGCTCAGTGGTGAGTGAGGAACTTGACAACATGGAAAGAAGAATATATTGTCTAGACTTCAATCCATCATGGACAATTCTGGTCACCCTCTCCACGGTGTAGTGGCAAACTCCACGGGTTTGCCACTACACGGGTGGTGGTGGCGTAGTGGGTAGGGTACTTGCCTCTAGACTTCTAGACCAAGAGGTCATGGGTTCGAATCCTACACTCAGCACACCACCACTGGGTTCCTGAGCAAGACCCTTAACCCCAAGGAGACTGTCCCCTGTAGTTAGAGAATGGAAGTCGCTTTGGACAAAAGCGTCTGATAAATGCTGTAAAATGTAAATGTAAATGTAAACTGAGAAGTAGTATTAGCCACAGACACCACAGAAAATCCTTACTTTCCACCGCCATCAGACTATAACACCCCGCACACACACACATCAAAACAATACTCTGTAATAACCTGATGATACTTTGTTTGGCAATATTAGGTTTATGAAAAATATATCTCGCACTCTTAAAGTGAAACTAAACAGTTAGATGGGGCTGGGTGCCACCTTTCCAACGATCCCTCGTTTGCCATAATAGCCCCCAGCAATCCAGAGTTATTAGCTGAAAACCGTTCACCTTGGACAAAAGTAATGGGACATCGGTGCGAGGTGAACGGTTTTCTGCTCGTTGGAAAGAGTGCGAGATATAAATCAATAATTCCATGAAATGAACACTGTTCACGAGTTATGACTCACGAGTCACAGCACCGAGTCCGAGTCAAGTCTCAAGTCATTGAGGGCAAGTCTAAAGTCAAGTCACAAGTCTTTGTTTATGTGTCTACTTGACACTTCTCTGGTGTGTGTGTGTGTGTGTGTGCATGTATTTTTTTACTCTCTGATGGCAACAATTCATGTATTTTAATCCAATATGAAACTGAAATGCCTGTAGATTTTACGGTCTGATTAATATCCGTGGAAGGATTTTAATCCAGCATAAATCTGCAGTCTGTGTAGTTTTTACAGTCTTACGGTCATAATTATGAAGCGATTTTTATTCAACATGAATATACAGTGTGATTTTTACAGTCTGACAATAAAACAGTAGAGTGATAGTGCTCCAGTATGGATATGCAGTGTGTATGGTTTTACAGTATAGTCTTGTAGTCATAATCATGGAGTAATATGAATCAAGTAAGACTTTACAGTTTTTACAGTCAGACAGTAATAACTGAAGTGAATGGCTAAGTGTAATTGACTGAATCCTCCTTCATTATTCCTCCACTATGAGTGGTCCGGTTCCAATCCAGCTCTAATGGAACGCACACATGTGGAAAGTACATTGGCATTGTTTTTGAGTGTGTTCTGTAGAGTAATGCTGACAAGACATCTGGAGAAATTACAGGCATGTTTTACAGAATAAATCAACCGTTCAAATCATACATTTACAAGAGATTATGCAGCCTCTGTTTAAAGTAAACCAGTTCCAGCAGGACTGTTACCGCATCAACAGTTGTAAAAAGGTTTATTTCACATCAACAGTTGTAAAAAGAGCCAGAACAGCACAAGAATGTTCTGTTTCTTTTAGTCTATGATAGCAACAGCATGTTCTCACATCCCTGGAGAGATCTTTCTCTTTATAACACACACACACACACACACACACACACACACACAATCACATATGCTTCTCCACACCAGTGCACTCAGACAGACAGGGCTGACCCGCTGCTGGTGGCTCACGGCAGCCATCTCAGGTGAAGCGGAAAGCTACGCATGGCGGCCTTCCCTTTCCGCACTGCACTAATTGGCATATGTGCCGTCCAGCTGTGTATGTGTGTTTGCTCATTTAGGCTCACCGCGCTCACGTCCAGTTTGGGCCACGCAGAAGGCTGTACCCCGGCCCTGGCCCCAAAGCAGCGCTGAGCCTCTGCTTCTGCAGTCAACTGGACATAAAATCCAATTTCACACACACATATCCACTGAGCTGAGGCCAGGAGATGCATGAAGAGGCTGAGAACAAGTTGGAGAATGGAACGCATCCTTAACATTATAGAAAGACTACATAAAGCAAGGGATTTAGCCTTAGATCATAGCATATTCACTCCTTACAAAAAGAAGTGTAGAGTTAGTGAATACAGTGAAAAGAGTGAAGAGTCTGATTTACAATAAATCATCCTTCATTAAAATGTACAAATTGGCTTCCATGTACTTAGTCTGCAACAGATGTGGCCATCCATTCGTGCCCACAAAGGACTCATGGAGCTGCAGGTCTTCATTCCAACACAGCAGGAGCTCACATGACCAACTGATTAAAAGTGGAGTCAGGTGAGCTTCTGCTTGTTGGGAATGAAAACCTGCAGCTTCACTGACCCTTAGCAAAGAAAACTAGACACTCCTGGTCTACAGACTTAACTATGTTCTGTTTTGAGGAGACAAAGAGCCATAGGGTTAGTCATAGCCTAATGGGTAAAACGCTTTTTTTTTTTTAAGTGACCATTTGTCATAGGTGAACACACCACTGCACACGGTGTGAACAGCACGAAATTCAAACTCTGCATTTAACCCATTCACCAAGTGAAGCAGGGGGCAGCCAGGAACACAGCGCCCACTCAGGGTACCTCAGCGGTGCCTAGCGGTCTTGAGAATCGAACCCGGACTTTCTGGTCGCAGGGCGAATGCCCTAACCACTAGGCTACCAACTTACAAAGGCCCACTTTCCACCACTGTGTCCTTGAGCGAGACACTTAACCCTCAGTTGCTCTGGGGGCGCTGTCCCTGTTACTAATCACTGTAAGTCACTCTGGATGTCTGCCAAATGTAACATGCTACAGCCAGTTGAAAGGTGTGACTGTTCCATTTATTTGCCTCAGCTGATGAAAACATTGCAACTATTATGCTTGTTTTGATGCTTGTTTCTGTGGGAATTTGTCTCCATTCATTCTGTAGAACATTTATAAAGTCAGGCACTGATGTTGGACAAGAAGGTCTGGCTTACAATCTCCATTCCAGTTTATCCCAAAGGTGTTGGATGGGTTTGAGTCAAGTTCTTCCACGGTTCCCCGGTGAAGATTTTCAGAAACTCTGTTTTCTGTTTTCTTTGTTTTCATTTAAACTGCAAAGTGAAGTTCCTTGTAACCATTAAAGTCAGATTTCCCGGTCAGAAAGTAAGATAAGCCTCACCAGTCCGGACCTCAAAATCCAAGATGGCTGCTCTATGCATCAACAGTGGTGAAAGATTAGTAGTAAAAGTGTTTATCAACTCTTCTGCCTCATCTGACTCTCACTGAATTAGTCATTCAAACTGTACAGACTTTTATCTGTGGACTTATTGCTATGATGGCTAATCTGGCTAAAACGTGATTTTCCGCCTTGTAATGTAACAGTGTCCACTGGGGTGGGTCATTCCAGGCCCCTGTACCTCCCACTTCTGAGAAATTCAGCATCAGGTTTGGGCCTGTAATGTCAGTGTGCACCATTAGCTCATCTGTTTCAATGGTACAGTGTTCATTATTTTTCAGTTTAGATGAGATCATTTTGTGCAATGGTGGACAGAGCAAAAATAGTGGCTGGTTTTAACTTTGCTAGGAGGATTTTTAAACATAAGCACATTTACTGTCCCACCAGGGGCACCGGAAGCATTTTCAATGTGAGGGGGACGCATAGGTTTACGTGTGAGTGGATAGGGGGCTTGGGGTGGGGGCAGGGTTAGGGCTGGGTGGTGGATGGGTTGTGGTGCGCGTGTTAAGTCTGGTTCCTTTTGGTAGCCAGGGGTGGGGCGGTACGGGAGGTGTTGCTGCGTGTGTGCAAAGTCATGGTCGTTGACCAGGAAACGGTAGTGGGGGGGACAAAACAAATTTTGAACGGTATGAGCAGGAGCCCCCCCAGCTATAATGGTTCAGATTCCCATGTCTCCCACTGTACTGAGGAACTATACGCTATAGAGGTCACTGCTATATCCATCACTCCCACGACTCCTGCTGCTTCCCAGTAGTTGAATGAAGCTTCTTTTTCCAGTCTGCCTGCCCTGATTTCGCCTGATCTGTACGCAGATCCTGCTGCCAATCTCACCGGTTTTATAGGCGTACAGGAAAAGTAATAACTTCTGATTGAGTAACATGGCTTTACGGTTCAGGTTATAGCACTGCCTGCTTGGCGTACTCGCTTTTTCACATACAGTTTTCATGGATACTTTTGTTAGAACAAAAGAACGCTCTTGGATTTGATTCTTTCGTATTTGTGATGTTATTAATATTAATTGTATTCTGTGGAGGATGTGCATTTATCGATAAAACATGACTAAGTGCACCTAAAGTTTTGCATGCAGTTATAAGTAGGCATCATGAAGACTCATGAGTACTGCCAAAGGTGACTAAATTATCTGGGCTTGTGTTGCTAGAGTGCAATTCCAACTCAGCCAAGGCTTGAGTTCAAAAATGTCTGTGGAGGTGGAGGGGTGTGTGTGTTTCTCCCCTCTACAGCAGTGAGGGATGCTAAGTGTAAGTTCCACTGAGAGCTAATTACCTCGGTATGCTGTTATGCTGGTTTTAACCATCTGTTGAGGAATCTCTTTCTCTCTCTCTCTCTCTCTCTCTCTCACACACACACACACACACACCTTAGGAGAATACACCGGAAGCCTTGTTAAATCATCCCGACTGAAGCTTTAAATATAGATCATTTTGGGGGTTTGAAGTCACAGGAGACAGACTGTCATCATCTTGGACCTTTTTGCGTTAAAGAGAAGGTGTTGATTATTGAATATTAGTGAAAGTGACAATCTAGTCATACGTGAACACACCACAGCACACAGTGTGAACAGCACGAAATACTTCCTCTGCATTTAACCCATTCACCAAGTGAAGCAGGGGGCAGCAGGAACACGGTGCCCGGGAGCAGTGCATGGGACGGTACCTTGCTCAGGGTACCTCAGAGGTGCCTAGCGGTCTTGGGAATTGAACCAGCGACTTCCTGATCACAGGGCGAATGCCCTAAACACTAGACTACCATTAGCCTTTTTGTTTGGCTAATGTTTTCAAGAGGACTGTCACTTTTGTTTTTAGCAGCTTTAGTGGAAAACAAAAGAAGCAAACACCAAACTTGTACATTTGGTAGAAGAATATGTACATAGTTTTAACTATTGCTTTCTGCCCTCAGATCACCAGGCTTGTTTTCTCAGCCTAAAGGTTTTCTCACACAGAATCTGATTTCTACAGACAAAAAAGACACACAAATGCCGTCTTTCACATAGAGCTTGATGCTGACAGATGGTGATGTACATCAAGATTGTGGCAGAATACGTTCTCTTGCTGTGGAAGAGATCAACAGTTTATATGTTCCCTGTTTCCCTTTTTGCCCCTTTTTTGCCCCTCTTTTCCCAACTTGTTCATCCTTCCCTCTGTTCTCTGACTCACCTTCCAACATATGATGAAAACGTGGACTGTACGGTAAGTACCTCAGCACAGAACAGAATTTTTTTTTTGGTTAATGCCTTGGCTTTTTGCTTTACATGTTATTACTGTTAAACTTATCAACTACTCAATCATTTTCCATGCTGCTTATTTCAACTGGAATGAAAGGCAAAAATGCAAAAAACAAAAAACAAAAAAAGGTTTATCATAAACGTTTAAATGGTTAGTATGAAACAAGTTGTATTTTTCCAAAGAGACAACAAAGGTCTCTGCAATGAAAAGATATTAAGCTAAAATTTTGTCAGGAAAAAGAGGAAGGTGAGTCAGAGAACAGAAGGAAGGATGAACAAGTTGGGAAAAGAGGGGCAAAAATGGGAAACAGAGAAACATAGAGGGGAGAGAGAGAGAGAGAGAGAGAGAGAGAGAGAGAGAGAGCAAAAAGCAAACATGAGAAGAGGAGAGAAAGAACAAACGGAAAGCTAGAAAGATGGAAGACAGGAAGAAGAATGTAGGAGAGAGAGAGACAAAGAGTGACCGAGGGGGGTGAATCAACTCAGTGTCAATCCTGAGATGACTGAAATTGCTATTGGATTCAGCTTATTAGGTTGTCGCTTTCATTCTCTGTGGGACAAACCTCATCGGCTGGCAACTGTGGACACACACCCACACCCACACCCACACCCACACACACTACCCATTATGTTCACCGTAGTTGCTTCTTTTCATCTAACTATGTACACACACACACACAGTGCTGTGTAATAGGCAGTGTTACAGGATTTGACTTGAATGCTGCATGGCTGGGCGTTTCACTCTGGAAGCTCCTGATGACAGGTCATCCTACCTTAAGCTGGAATCACTTGTGGGATTTGACGCTTCGCTGCATGCTGCATATTGGATGCGGATGTGGAGTATCAGTAAAAAATGAAAATGGGCATTTCTTATTTTGCAGGCTGACTCTCGTTCTTTACTATTTCTGTACTTCTTTCTTTCTCGGTCTGTCTGTCTCAGCTTTTCTTTTTGATCTCCTGAGAAATCTCCCATTTCTGCTTGGAACTGAGCAGAATAATAATAATAATAATAATAATAATAATAATAATAATAACAATAATAATAATAATAATAATAATAATAATAATAA
>JBBPDC010000109.1:2529314-2542788 GCA_037974485.1 Hemigrammopetersius urotaenia | reverse complement strand
GAGATTGACCTCCCCAGTCATAGTTAAAATTTGATCAAATATAGAGGAAAAAAAAGGAGGGAACTAACTTTTGGTCTTCCCATGGCCTTCAGAAGCTCCAACTGATGCAACTTCCTGTTGAACATGTGACTTGTGGAATGTTCCAGATTTTTCAGATGGGGTAATGTGTTCGGGTAATGGGACTGGGTGAAAACCAAGGGACACAACTAAAATGTGTATTTTAACTTAAATATTATGGTTTTCTTATTGAAAAAATATTTTCAAAGCATAGATGGCATTTGGAGTCACACAACAATCCAAAAAAAATTTAATCTCTGGGGATTTTAGTAATTATATTTCAAGGTAAAGTGTGTAGTTAGAGAGCGGGGACAGGTAACAAACGCTATTTTTTAGTGTTCTAGGTAGTTTTTATTAATGTTATTAATTGTATATCTTAAATTTGCAATTAGGTCAACGTACAAGACACTAGGCTTAATGATAAAATGTATTTTACAGTTATTTTTTGTGCACATTTCTACATGTAATTTCTTGGGGACGGAAATGGCACCCGTTCGGTGGAATGGTCCATACGCTCTCTAGACACTTAGGAACCGCCACTAGCTCCTCTTTACTAATGTACGGTTAGAGAAGCCCATCTGTTGATGCACAGTTCAAGCTAGCCACGTTCTAGCCCTTCATCAATGTGCAACAACCACAATCAACTTTACAGTTTCTAATATACACATCACATCTTGCTGTTTTCTTCCTCGAACATACCTAATTCAACTCAAGAAAGACTTCACTGCTGGTTGAATAAGGCTTTTTTGGGGGGAGTATTTTTATATAAACTATTCCCAATGAATACATTTCCAGTATTTAAACATTTAGCGTTTTCCCTATTGATGTAACCTAGAAGGCCTCACTTTCAGTGTAAACTTGTGCAACCATTACATTCCATGCACCTTAAGAAAACGATGTACTCCCCATAGCCTCACTCTCTCGGAGTCGAGCGGCTTAGCAAGCGAAAGCTAAACGAGCGAGCATAACAAAGCTAGCTCTTCGTCCAATCAATAAAACCAGCATTTCATGTGTGTTCACTGCCTGGATGGACACCTAGCAGTGTTTCATTTAATGCAGCAACGAAACTCTGAAAGCAATACAAATCGATTATAAATTTAAAGTGGTTATATGGTCACGTGTGAACACACCAAACCACAGCAAACAGCCTGAAATTCTTTCACTGCATTTAACCCATTCAACAAGTGAAGGTGTTTGCAACAAGCGAGCAGTGTGTGGGGATGGTATCTTCCTCAAGGGTACCTCAGTTGTGCAACTGGCTGTCCTGGGATTTGACCAATGCATTCACTGCGTACTACGTAAAATGGCACATGAAAACGTCGAGACCATGGAAGATGCAGGCTTAACAGCAGGGTGTGTGAGGAAGGAGTGTGTGAGAAACTTCAGAAGCGTTTTTTAAAGCTTAACACAGCTTATGTTTAAGGAAAAATTCAGATAGGTCCCTGGTGGAATACTAAATTCTTCTCTGGTGAAATCTTAGTCTTATATAACCATTATATGCAATATCATATTATGTGCAATAGTCTTACCATGTGAATAGCACTACTTATGACAATATTGTACAAAACCGATCTCTACTATGTGCAATAAAAGACTCCTAATCACTATGTATCTCTCAGTATATGGTATTCATTTCCCATTAACTGTATATATATAGCATGATATACTTCATATACAGTATATTTCATATCAGCAGACTTTAGACTTTATATTTTATACTGTTCTTGTCGCTGTGTGTATGTACAGTTCTAACATAAGCTATTTCCTCCAGGATCAGTTTTCTGTTTCTGATTCTAGCCTTGCTAGTATGAGGGTCCTGGACTACAAAGCACTTATGAACGTCGCTCTGAATAAGCTGTAAATGTAAACGTTAACAAATTATGAATGTAACATACTTTTTGGGCATGTATGTTTTTGCATGTAATAAAGTTTTTGTGTTTCATACAATTGATCAGTTATCAAAACATTAATTAGTGGTAGTCCCTGCATCACCCCTCAAAACGCTACATTATGTTAAAGAGCCACAGACACAGTGGGGTCTAAAACACCACCTACATAATTACAGCCAAATTCACTCATTTCTCCCCACTTGTGTGTTGACCTGAAGCCTATGGCAGCGAGATGTCTGTCAATCACGCGCATTAGAATGTACGTTCACGCCTAGACGGTTTTCAGAGATGCCTGATCAGTGGTTTTAAATAAATCTTGTTTAAAATAAAGTATAAGCAAAACAAATGCTGAGTCACACCAGCTGTTGTCATGCACTCTACGTTCTAAAAGGACTCTCCTGTGGCACTTGTGGACCATCTTAGAAGAGAAGGTACAGGAACAGCATGAGGCATTTCAGCTAGAAAACAGAACCATCGAGCAGCTCTACACATTCTACCCATGACCTAAATTCGATTCTGTTTAAAAGAAATCTAATTCGCAGCGAGTTCCCCCTGATCCGCTATCACATGTGCGCAGAAACACCTCCGGAGGCTACATCCATCCTTCCATTGTGAACCCACCGACATTTGACAGCTGTGTACATCATCCAAATGCACAGATTAGCATTAGTGCTCCCACTGCAGAGTGGCACATCTTGGAGAAGCTGCACTGCAGGTTTGAATTCATAAGGGAAAAAGGAGCAACACCAACATGTGCTTAGCACTGGTGGTTGTTGGAGGGTAAGGAAAGCTTCATTCGCATTACAGGGTTAAAGTGGCACACATTTGTTATTTTTTTTGCATGAATGTAAACATTTGAGTCTTTTTTTGAGCCATTTTTGTAGGTGCTCCTAGATACATATGTGGCAATACAGCTTTAAATAAAACAGGCAGGTGAGAGTTCCCATCACACTGCAGCACAGCCTGTTGTATAGAGCTCTAAAGAGCCCTGTTGGCTGTGAGTGATTTGGCGAAGAGAGATGGCCGATTTTGGAGTAAGCATCGTCAGGGAATGTCTCTGACACAGAGATTATCAGATCGGTATGTGGGGTATTTATGTCATGTATATTAAAGGTATGTTCTGAGAACAGCATTCCTGTAAATACTCTTCGTACTATATGCTATATGTATCATTTTTATCTTGTTTCTGTAATTATTTGAGCTATTTTTGCACAATTATTTATTGTTATTTCTACCTCACAGAGTTTAATTACTCTGTCTTCATTAACACTAGTACAGTAACAGATCTCGCCAGGTGCACTATATGTTGTCTTGTGTCTGTGTGTGTGTGTGTGTGTGTGTGTGTGTGTGTGTGTGTGTGTGTGTGTGTGAGAGAGAGTGCACATCCTGCATGCTCATTTTGTGCACTCTGTGTAGTCCTGTCCTGCAGGTACTTGTGCAGTCTTGTGTTGTTTCTCTTTCTGTCCTTTGTGTTGCACTATGGTCGCCGAGGAATGTTGTTTCATTTCGCTGTGTACTGTGGTTACGGTTGAAATAAGTATAAGTATCTTCTACTTGACTTAAAAAAAGAACACTTTCCCAACATTAGGGAGTGTCTGTTATGCTTTGGGGTTGTGTGGCAGCCAGTGGCTCAAGGGAAAACAATTCTTTTGAATAATAAATAACTTCAAAAAACATTCCCTTACTGAATTTAAAAGTACGTCTGTGGCTAGATCTTAAATATATTCTACATGCTGTAAGGGTCTGGGGGGGGTTATGTGAAAAGTGAAAGTGACAATCTGGTCATACGTGAACACACCACAGCACACGGTGTGAACAGCACGAAATACACCTTCTGCATTTAACCCATTCACCAAGTGAAGCAGGGGGCAGCAGGAACACGGCGCCCGGGGAGCAGTGTGTGGGACGGTACCTTACTCAGGGTACCTCAGAGATGCCTAGTGGTCTTGGGAATCGAACCCACGACTTCCTGATCAGGGGGCGATTGCCCCAAATTCTAGTTGGATGGCCAGTAGAGCTCGTCCTCATTTCAGTTTGTGTCTGGGGATTTTATGTTTAGGGAAATCACCTGTGTTTCATTTAGGGATAAGCACTTGTGTTGGGTGATTGGTGGGAATACATTGATGCGTGTATTTAAGTTACGGAACGTGTAAGAGTGCTTCTAGTGCTCCTATGTTCAGAGAGTTTGCGTTGGCCCTCGTGCCATTTCCAATAT
The DNA here is from genome assembly GCA_037974485.1 of Hemigrammopetersius urotaenia. Classification (NCBI taxonomy): domain Eukaryota; kingdom Metazoa; phylum Chordata; class Actinopteri; order Characiformes; family Alestidae; genus Hemigrammopetersius; species Hemigrammopetersius urotaenia. Next base: position 2,538,627 of record JBBPDC010000109.1, on the reverse strand, counting down.
TCTTTAAAACATAAAAGTTGAGAACATCATGGAAGCCTGCATGCGTGCCTGCTCTCTTTGGGAAAGAGAAGGGGAACGTGACACATGCAATGTAATATAATAATGAATATTGCTGTACTAGACGTTTTCTGCAAAGAAATGTGGAAAATTTCAAAAAAGGGAAAGACAAAAGGACTCTTACTCGAACCTTAGTGGGGGACAAGTCTAAAGCCACATAATGCCCTGAAACTGCAGGAGTAGAAGTGCTGCTCGCTCTCTCTGTCTGCGGGTGGATAATGATGCTGGGGCATGAAGCTGTAGGGGAGCTACACAAAAGAGCGGCAGTGTACTGAGGCACCTGTACCATTTTAATGCATTTCTAAAGAAGAACGCCTTCGGAAACTATATTTACCAGCTGATGATTCAAAGCAACAGCGATAGCAGTAGCTATGTTATCACCGTCACATGACCTGAGAGGACGGAGAGTGAGGTCGTTGTGAATACGTTTCAGGGTAAACGCGCTCTGATGTTGTAAGAAAACCAGTGAAAATCAGGACTAACCTACAATACCAACAAACCTGTGCTACCTTACTTTAAAAAATCTTTTTAAAGTTTAACTCTTTTATTGTTTTATCAGGATTAGGATTTTTAAAAAATCCTTACTACAAATATATTGGATACTTGAACAAGTGTGTTCATTGTTAAGTCTAAATATTTTAAATGCAGGCAGAAGCAATGCAAAAATAAATAAATAAATAAAAACCATTGGGGGTTTGAATATTAAAGGCCTGAGTTGCTGTCTATTGTTTACTGGTTTTGTACTGCTGTGCTGCTGTGTGTGATGAGCATAGCATGTTTCCCCCACCCAGCAGTTCTGTTTGCTTACGCCTGCTGCTGTCAGCTACCCTTCAAAACCAGCGCTTTGCTCAGAACACGCAGAGCTGAGACAGGAGAACCATGTAATTTTTCAGCGTTTTCCTAAAGACTCCCCTGCACTTGTGGTTAAGCAGCGATAGACAGATCACATGTCTCAGTTCAAGCACTAAATTCACTATATGCTATTCTACATTGAGCCTTATCCAAAATCATAAATCATACAGGTGCACCAAGATTTACATTTACTGACTGCTGCCCATCTTCTGCAGCCACCCCAGAGATCACCACAGGATCATATATACATATATATACATATATATATATATATTAACGCGAGACTCTTATCGCGCGATGAAAAAAATATCTCCGTTAGTCTATTCACAAAGTTGGGTTGGGAGCTGGGTTTATACCACACAAGCTATGATGACTTTCACCTTGATATTTTAGCGCGAATTTACTCTCTCTCTCTCTCTGTCTCTGTCTCTCTCTCTCTCTCTCTCTGTCTGGTTCGTGACTTTTCCAGATCGCGCCCGTTTTAAACCTGTCTCTCTCTCTCTCTCTCTGTGCCTCTCTCTATCTCTTGTTCGTGACTTTTCCGGAGCGCACAGATCATCTCTCTCTCTGTCTCTCTCTCCCTTTCTCTGTCTCTCTCTCGTTCGTGCGATCATCTCTCTCTCTCTCTGTATCTCTCTCTTTCTCTCTGTCTCTCTCTCTTTATCTCTCTCTCTCTCTCTTTATCTCTCTCTCTCTCTCTGTCTGTCTCGTTCCTGACTTTTCCGTATTTAAACCTCAGGTTAATATTTACATGTTCTTTAAGGGTAATGTATTAAACTGAGTTCCAAATGAAATTAAAGTGATCTGGGAGAACATTTGGAGGCATATTTATGGTTTACACTATAAAAACAGGCACTGAGATCATAATATATATAGATATATATATATATATGTGTGTGTGTGTGTGTGTGTATGTGTGTATTTTATCCTTTCTGCAAATATATGGGATAGCTGAACAAGTGTGTTTCTATCTAAAATCTTGCTGTCTATCTAAAACTATCTAAAATGCAAGCATAAGATATGCAAAATAAATAAGGAACCCTTTGTGACACTGGGGTTTTAAATATTATAATATTGAAGGATTGAGTTGCTGTCTACTTTACTGGTGTGCACTTACTGACTGCAGCCCATCGTTTGCAGCAGAGTTTATCAGCCCTACTCTGTGCCATTCCAGAGATCACCACAGGACCACCACACACCAGATATTATTTGGGTGGTGGACTGTTCCCAGCACAACAGTAAATCAGTGTTATTGAGGTTTTTACACACTGTATGCTCTCACTGGCTACTTTATTAGAAAGCCATGCCTTGCAGCACCATATTGCTGGTGCACAGTTACAGAATATATTTTGGCTGGACCACTGTTGTCTGAAAATGTATGGGTGGTGGACTATTCCCAAATGCAACAGAAACAACAGACGAACTATCTGGTCAGTGATGGTCCCATGGAGGAATTAGAGAGGAAAGGGCACCTATATGGTTGGTGTGAAGGAAAAGGGTAAAAGTACATAATTGTGATGCATCTAATAAACTAGCAATTCACTGCAATCTACTTATAGTTTCGAATGTGTTTTCTGAACATACCAGCTGTGGATCTATCTCGCCAACAGATTGGCTCTGCACAGCGTCCAGCAGCTCCTCCAGTTCGGCAAAGGCCAGCTTGCTGAGTTTGAGCTTGTCCAGAGCAAGGTGCTCCCCGTGAAAGAGTCGTCTCCACAGATTGTCCCGGCGACAGTGGCCCATGGCCTGCTCCACGCTGCTCTGGATTTGCCTCCGTGCTGCAATTACCTCCGAGTTTAGCAGGGGGAAGAGTGGGGATGAGAAGAAAAGACCCGAGGACTCCAGACCTTCTGCCAGTCCGGCCTGATTCAGGTGGGACTCTAAAGGTTCAGGCTCAGGGCTAGTTGTGGGCGTTGGTGTTGAATTGGTTGTTTCTTCCCATAAATCAGTTTCAGGCTCCCGAACTCCAGTGCTGCCAGACTCAGCCTGCTCCAGAGGGACACGTCCACTGAGGTCACGGTAGGAGTCATTGGGGTCGCGGTGAATCTGAGGGAGCTTCTTGAAGCGCCGCATGTCTGCCGTCAGCCGGGGAAACAGTTCTCTTTGGCTGGTCATAATCACATAGTAACGTAACCTATACGCACACAAACGAGAAGACGACACAAAATGACCGGCGTTCGTTTAAAGCACAACTGGGTGTAGTTCAATTTTACCAGAGGAGTTTGTGGAATTTGAATGGTTGTTTAGTTTAGCACAAAGTATGTAATAAAACATACTGGAACTGTTTATGTCAGTCTTATGCCAAATAACAACACACAGAACCTCTATTACGGAGGGAGCTCTTGTTCAGCCTGTCAGACTGTATAAAACCACACCCAGCGCAGATTTATACAAAATTAATTCACAGTTATTACTGTCAGACTGTACAAACACCCAGTTCAAGCACTGCAGTTTTAAACTGCATTATATCACTCTACAAGTTTTCTAAGTCTAATCAATTCTTACTGTCACTATGTAAAAACAAAACATTGCAGATAAATCCTGGGTTAAATCACCAAGTACATCAAATCACCTAAATCGAGTACCTCTCCATGTAAATTGAATCCAATTAATCCAACAGTTCTTAAATAGACACAAAATCTAAACAAAACATTACGATGGCTGAACATTGCATGTTTCAATGAATTCTTTCTACACCCTTCACAACTGTAGATCAGACAACCCTATAGATACTTTTCGCTCACTTCATTAGATTCCAGATAAACAAACAAGCCCTGATGCTACAGAAGGAGCAAGTAGCTAAATGGGTGTGTTTTGTGTTTAAATCTAAGGATTAGAAATGTAAACATGAGCTGTGTAAGAGCCCTGCTGTGATACTATAGGGCTGATTATTATAGCAATATTAGATGGTCGAGTTCCTCACTCTGAATCACCGCTATTCATTAATTACACACAACGAGCCTGTAGCAAGCAGATTAGCGCAGCTCTCTCTCTCATCTTTGTTCTCTCTAATCCCTCTGTCTGCGCTGTGTACCTCAGCAGGTGTCTCTCCCCCTCAGACTGCTCCTCAAATGGAGCCGCGTTGTGACACACCAGCAGAGAAACGTCAAAGTCGTCATGGTGTCGCTGTCCCTCCAGGTCCTTATATGTGCCAGAGCTGAAAGAATTCATGGCACATTCATTCACAGCAGGGTGGGGGCGCAAGCAATGCAAAATTGTGTTATTTTGTAATAAACAGTAATTTGTATTAACAGTAATAAACAAAAAAAGGTTTTTTTAGATGTTTTTTTAGATGTTTAGATGTTTGGTGTCCAACATTACTGAGGCTAAATAACAGAAACTTATACTACTGTACAAACTCGCCTTCTTAAATAACAATATGTTACAAAATGTCAAAAACCACAGGTTGTTTGAACTTGCTAACAGTGTTTATTTATTTAGGTGTGTAGTTTCTATAATGACTGTTCGAACAAATTACTTGTTCGCTACATTTGTCTCATAGCTTTGGTGAAAACCATAGAAGCAAACTTTAAATAGCAAACATGACTGGACTCACTGAGTACGCTTAGGGTAAAGCAGAAGCTGGCTTTGGCTAAATCGCTGCTTTAAGTCACACCAACAGCAGCAAATGTGTATTAAATAAGTCTTTACGTTTAGACGGTTTAAGTTGGAATGTGATCTGTTGTGCAAATATTAATATATATAGTTCTATTTGTGAACAATGGTGCATCATTTCTCCCCCGAAAGTAAAACTGGTTCATAGACACACTAGTAACAACCTGCTGAATATCATTTCAGCTTTGATAAAGCATGGGATTTTGGTCAGAACCAGAAACATCTCAAGAACTTTTAGTATTTAGTATAAAAACTCGCTCTGAACCTGCTTTTCCAGTTTTATTTAACAAAGAATGCTATCAAACATTTTAAATGTTTTAGTCGGGATAAGCTTTCTATACTCAGCTGTTCTCACACTGTGCTGGGCTTAAAGTTACTTATAAGATACTTAGAATTTAAAAACAGTAAACTAACTCTTGTATCTTTGTATTTAAATGTTTGGTGTTACAATTATAAACACAAGGGTCCTTAAAAATCACTGGTATACAATCTACTCTGCTTTTTAAACCTTATAGTATGATATCAGGGTTGTAACAATACAAAAAAATGTATTATGGTCACCAATATCCTGAGCACTGTAATACCATCTTGTTCCCATGGCAATACACTGCTTTAGTAAGATGGCATTACCTGTTCCACAGCGCCACTAATGCATACTCATGCAGGTCCGTGCTAGGTGCCCCCTTCTTGTTGTCAGTGGTCCCTGCAGCCTTTGACATGCGGAGGGGCTTCATGCCATATGTGCCAGCATGATCAGTGATGTAATTATAGAGCTGGTGAGCGGTTATCATTCCTGTTGAAATAGAAAAACTCCCTACACACACACACACACACACACACAAACACACACACAAACAAAAAAACACACTCAAAAGTTTGTCATATGTCCCATGTGTGTTATATACACTATATGGACAAAAATATTGGACACCTGACCATTACACAACCTTTTATGACATTGCATTTAAATACATAAACTTTGATATGAAACTCATCCCTCCCTTTGCAGCTATATCCACTCTTTTGGAAGGCTTTCCACATTTTTGCAGTTTCTGTGAGAATATCTGCCCATTCATTCTGTAGAGCATTTATGAGGTCAGGCACTGATGTTGGACGAGAAGGTCTGGCTCACAATCTCCGTTCCAGTTCATCCCAAAGGTGCTGGATGGGGTTGCTTTGTGCACTGGGGCCACAAAGTTAAGATAAGATAAGATGAGAGCTTTATTGCCATTAACATTGTGTAAGAATGAAAACAAAATTATGTTTCTCAACTCATAGCGCAGTGCAATATAAGCATAGTGGAAGCATTGTGTTGTCCAAAATGTCTTGGCATGCTAAAGCATTAAGATTGCACTTCACTGGAAGTAAGGGGTCTAGCATAATCCCTGAAAAAGCAGGTGTATCCCGATACCGCCAGGACAAAACCATATCTCTGATTTTTTTAAAAAATGTTTACATAATGTGGAAACACCAGTCACTCATTGTGTTAAAATCAGGCCCGGCGTCATGGGCGGGCTTTAGGGTGCCGTGCCCGCCCTCGGACTCACTCGGGCCCGCCCTGATAATGCGAGTCTGTCATTTACAACATTGTTTTTGAAAAAAATACTAATAATCGCAGGCTACTATGATTATTCGTTTTTATTTTCCAATAAAATATTTCATAATAACAAAGAAAACTGCTTTGTCTAAAATGTGGTCATTTCAAATGATCTGTAGTTCATTCAAAATAATCCGGGTTAAACAGAAACGGTGGGCTACTCTTACTGTAACAACGAACACAAGCTATCACTTAGGAAAATCAACTAAAGACGAGGGAAACTACACCGAGCTAAAGAAAATGGATATACGACATTTCTTTAACGAACAAAATAGGTTTGAAGAGAATGTCATAGACGAGCTCACACTAGAGGTTGACCGAGCCAGCATGTATCCGCTAGCCGGGGGGGCGGGGCCGAGATCACAGGCGGCTGAACTAGGCGCGGAGGATCTGGGCGCTGATGAGCCGAATCAAATAGCCCTGAAAAACTTTCCCAGACGCAATTTCTCAAGAAAAAAATAGGTGGTTCAGCAGTGACTGGTGTGCAGACAGAGACTGGCGAGAGTACTCTGTTAAAAGAGACGCTACATTCTGTTAATAAAAATAACTAAAATCAGCTCTCGATGTATCTTACTGCATCACGTGTGTTTATTTGAACGACAGCGTGTTATACTGTGCCTACAGTAGCCTATTAAATGCGTGCCCCTCCCAAACGTCCGCAAATCCGTGTCTGGCACCAGGTCTGCTTAAAATGATGAATGAATCAAAAGAAATAGTCCAAAGTAGCAAAATGTAAAGACTATTCTAAACAAAACTCTAACCTTATCCTCAATAACAGAAGAGACAATTCTAATAAATGTAAAAATATTCACACACAAGAAACTGGAAAAGTACGACCAATGTTTTTTTTTTTCCTCCGGTTACCAATAAGAGGCAGTATGCATTATATATGTTAGATCTTCACGAAAAGTTCACTTTGAGTGAAAATTTGAATGAGAAAGCGCCTCGAATTTGCATACAAAGCGAAGGGTAATTGGATCAAGTGTGCCTGGAAAAGTAAATATCCCAAATGTAACCACATTTCCACTCTGAAGTAACAATCCCCAAGAACACTTGGGAAGAAAGTTAACAAACTTCTATAACAGACTTTCGGGCCCTGTTTGGTAGAGCACACCCTCTCAGACTATGAGAACAGAGAATGCCAGCAGCGTTCGAAACACTGTGTTTTACACCTCCGCACTAGAGTTTATAGGTCTGTGCGTTTGCAGAAGCAATAAGGTCTCAGGTTTACCTAATATAAGATCAAACCAGTTAAGCAGGCTTATGTAATAAGGACCTTTTAGTGGGTGGTTTGCTTTGAGTGCGGTTCGTTTGACAAGCTAGAGGGTGTTTTCTCGCAGTTTAGTAGTTATTATTTACTTACATTGTGATGTGTTCTGACCAGTACTTTTACAGTATGTCTCACAGGTATTTTACAATATACACTCTTCAAAAAAGGCTTCAAGCACTGTAATGCACTAAAAGTGGGAATTGGTTAAAAGATAAGAGGTAAGATAAGTCCCACAAGTGACATTCAATTAAACAGTACTTTTCAAACCTTTCAGAAGAGGCCATTAGAAAAAACTAAGCTAAGCAAAAGCATGAAGCTAATGAGGAACTAATGAAGACTGCTTTGAGTTCTAATTATTTCCAATTGTATACTCTGTATCCAAATGCCTATTTTTTACAGCGTAAACCCTAAATATTCCCCAAAACACTCTAATTTCATTTTAAACTCAGCTTAATATACATTACCTTTAAAAAATGTAAACATGTATCTGTACTGTCCAGTTTACACTGAACTGCTGTCTCCTGCAGTGCTAGAATGTAAAATACCAATATTACCCCTAAAATATCTGCCAGAGATGCATCACAGGGCAGCAGATAATATACGGTTGCTCTGTGTTCTCTCTATATAAAATATAAATGTATAGTTACATTTTATATTGAAATATAGCTTAACTGCGGTTAATATTTGTTAAAAAAATTAGTGAATTATATTTTTCCGAATAATTATATATTACTGAAAAAAGAAAAAAAAAAAAGGAAGAGAATAATTGCGTTTTTTGCAAATTTGTGGAAACAATCCGCGAACGACTGAGGTCACGAACTCTGAACCACGACTTTGCGGGGTTACACCGTATTCCATAAGTTAGCCCTAATCTAGTTCCTACCTTGAAAGACGTGGTTACGGCCATACTTGGGGATGTCGGGATGATGGGAAATGAAGTCCTCCAGGAAGCTGGTGAGCTGGTAGCCCTGTCGCAAGGTCATGTGACAGCCGAGAAGGTACTGGTGCACCACGCGCAGGTGGAAGTCGTAGCTGAAGGAGTGCACGTGCATGAGATCCCGCACTTTATCACACTCTTCTGTGAACAGCATCGACAACTGTGGGGAAGATAGAAACACACAACCCTGTTCAGACACAGCATCACACACATCTGTTCATCTAGGACCTCTACGCATCATCCCTAGAGGAGGCAGCCATTCCCCAAAGTCAGAAACCAAGCATTAAAGATAGGGTAGCGATAAAAGTAACTAAATGCAACCGAGGGTTATTTGAAAAACAAATTATTTTAATAATTAACTACATACTCAAACCATTATGTCCTCCGAATCCCCCTCGCACTTCGTCAATCATTCAGTATCCCACCGTGTGGCAACTGGTCCATTTTTACTTTTAAATAAGCAACTCGTCGACTTCCTAGAACTAAACCTTATTTTTGAGGCTGCTTTCATCTTGACCATTACTCAGGGGAAAAATGACCAATAGGTTCCATCAAATCAAAGAGTAGTCTCATTACAGTTGAATACTTAAAAAAAAATGCTGCAGGCTCAGGACAGCCACAACCAGCATTGTGTGTGTGTGTGTGTGTGGAAAAAAAAACCCACTTTTTTTTAACATCCAACATTCTACATCTGCAGCTTGTGCCATTTGTGACGCTGTGCCTTGCCGTCTCTCTAGGAAAATTAAAGCAAACTTTCTGATCTATTCACTACTTCGAAACCATAGAAAAAAATGAAACAGAACCAGATAACAGCCCAAGACTTCAGGCTGCAACAGTTTGCAGCTTTTTCCCCCCTTTTCTTGTTCAGTGAAGCCATTAGAAGCCATATCACCCTCCACATAGCCAAATGTGCCCACACACACACACACACACACACACACACACACACACACACACACACACACACACACACACACACACACAC